>WSFP011516893.1:0-12742 GCA_009831015.1 Picea engelmannii | reverse complement strand
TATATATATATATATATATATATATATATATATATATATATATCTATATATATATATATATAATTTAAAAACTAAATTAAGCCAAATAAACAACTGACAGTTTAGTATACCAATTAGATTGTACTAGGGAGTTGGGGGTGGAAAGGAGGTTTTGACATTTGAGATTGGGTTTCGTTGAGAAAATATTCCAAATTGATTCCATTACATGGTGCATATCTCCTGGTAGGGTATTATCAAATTGATTTACAAGAGATATAAATTAAACATCAAAAAAATATTTAAAAATAAATAATTAGAATTCTGGTGAGAATTGTATATAAGAGTGCAGTAATAATTCATTTATGAAATTGGTCGAAAACCTAAAATTGCATGTGGAGTTGACAAATGAGAAAATAGACCTACCACTAGTATTCAGAAAAATATTTGAGGACATGTGTTAGAAGAGGTTTGTAGAGGTGATCTCCGAGTTTAGCTTAATCTATGTAGAATTTCTATAAAATAAGGTGCATCTTCAACTAACCATCAATCATCTACAATAAACCCTAGTTAATGGGCCAAAGACATTGGATATAATTTTATGTATAGATACAGCTTTCAAGTATAAGAAGAACCAAAATAAGGTGATAGGATATGGTTAAATCCTCCTTCAAAATCCATGGTGACATTGGCTTTGATAATACATATCTTGGGTATTCTAAAAATTTTCATTTGTTGTTATAAAATTTACTATTTTTTTATATTATATGTTTTCCATTTTCATTTGTTGTTATAAAATTTATTATTTTTTCATATTATATGTTTTCCATTTTCATTTGTTGTTATAAAATTTACTATTTTTTTATATTATATGTTTTCTTAGTTGAAAGAATGAATTTTTTTTTAATGAAATCAAAAGGTTCCATTAAAACACTTTGATATGGAGTGCATAGAGGTTCCATTATGACTAGTCCAAAATCCAAATGTGTGCCGGTATCTGCATATTACTCTTCTCCACATGTTACCTTAATGATCCTAGCAGCTTGCATTAATAATCGAAAATCCTTTTGAATTTTGTATAGTTTCCCACATTGTATGCGTCCTAGCCATCTAAATGTAAGATGCTACTACATACAAGAGATATATGTCATAGAGGAAACAAATTCCTCGTAGTTAATGAGAGGGAAACACGTGTTCCAGGGGGGGAATCTTGTAAATAATAAAGCACATAGCATGCTTGAAAATTCACATACCAGTTTAGTTCCTAAGATGCTCCCACTCACATTAAGAATAATTACAATATTCAAGTGTTAATAATGTATTTCTAGTATTCCATGTTCTTTGGATCTGTTGTAGTTTTGCACTAAAAATATATATATTTTTAATCTACTAGCATAGTGAACTTCTCATGAAAATCCATCCATATATGAGATTGCAAAAAAATTAGGAAAAATTTATAATTTCACAAATGTATTATTAATGTTTGTACCTTAAATCCTTCCATTTAATTATGACATTTTATCTCTCAAAAAATTGCACCATCTTTGTGTAAGTTAAAAAATTGTTCCATTTTGAATATCCATGTCATGGGATCATTACCATCAAGCTTGATCGTATTGTTCTTGGAAATGAAGTAGTTTTTTCATCCCGATCCGAAACCATGATTTCATGGATCTTGGTGTGATAAATTATCAAGTGTTTTGGACTTAGTCCTTTTTTTCTTTGGATGTGTTAGTGTTTGATCCATTTGTGACCATAACTTGATCCTCGTTTTCTCCTTATCCTCTTTTTTCGGAAGATAATTTAGGATATGGAGGTTTGATAATTCCTTCATTAGGTCCTCCCTCCCGCACTTTACATCCTTGATGCATGGGCTCACTTTGATATTTGTATAATTTGGAAATTATATTCTAATTACCATATTAATGAGGTAAAACTTATTTGTCATGGTAATATCCATGCTTCCCATTCTCTCTTCGAACTTGGATATGAAATTTCCAAATCATCATTTTGTTCTTGTGTCCTAGATGAGGATTTAGAATCCTTTGTAGGAGTCTCATTTTTCTTATGATATCTAGACATGATGGGCTAAGTTTTTGCACTCTCTTAAGAGAATGTCATAGTTCTCTTTGTTAGAATATTGAGACATATGAATACAGATACAACAATAGTAAATGCAAGAACCTTACTAGTCTATCCTCCTATCCATATAAGAACAACATGTAATCATAATAAGAAAGAGACAAGACAAAAAGAGTACACCAAATATACATGGTAAAATCCCAATATGGAGAAACATCCACGAGAACGTATTGTCTTCTTTATTATTAGGAAATATCTAGTCTTACACTTGATCTCCCACAAATCACACTCCATATTCACATCATTTCAATGTATATGATAATTATGTGATCCTTCATTTCAATGTACCTCATTTGTCTCTCTTACCTCTATTATATAACAAGAGTTATGGAGGAATTACATCCTGTAATGTCCCCCACCTCTTGATAAAGAGGTTGTGAGAGACTTAGTAGTCTAGTTGTCCCCACTAGAATATAGTCTCATATAACATGGGAACCAAGATATCCCAGAGCATGTACCTAAGCATAGTGTTATAATATTAAGTTGACTTTGGGAGAAAAAGGTAAAATAAAGAAAAGAAAATACCACGTGTGGAAAAGATAGGAGTTAACCCCAGAGGTTAACTAACTCAATAAAGAATTATATCATGGGTATAAAAGAAAGGAAGGGCACATCTCTCAGTCATTCTGGATTATTATCACTTTTTCATTTTGGGCTCTTGAGCACAAAGCCATTTTGAGGGTTTGAGGTTACAAAAGCTAGAGATCTTGAAAGATTCCACCCATCTTGATTCAAGCTTGGTCTCATGGGTGAAAAATTCCTCCCACACCATTCTACAGTAGGTCCAAGTCACATCCATCATCACATAAGAGATCATTGTGCAGCATTGAGGGGATTTCCAGCAGGGGGAGCACCTTCTGAAGGAGATCAATTCGATCTAGGAGGAGGAGAAGGCCTTTTAGCCAAAGGACTTATGGGTTTTCTTTGTATGCCATAGGGCATCCTTTATAGCCTATTATGGAGGATATTCATCTTCCCTATTATTTACTGGAGTTTGGTACGAGTTGAAAATTAATAGGGCGCACTTCAAAAAGACACTCCATTCATTTGGGGAGTCAAATCTTACCCGAACAACTTGATACTTGGTCAGGGGGTTTTTCTTGCCCCGATCTACAGTTCTGGAGATTTTTGGGGTTATTGGAGGCATCGAAGAGGGAGGCCAAAATATTGAGCTTTAGAGAGAAGGAGGGCGCATTGAAAAAAGTGGATCTACTGATCTGAAGGGTCAAATATTCTCCATTCAGCTTGAAACTCCATATGGGGGTTTATCTTTCCTTGATCTACTATTCGAGGGGTTTTGGTCTTGTTTGGAGGCCTTGAGGAGGAAGGCTGAATTATTAGGGTTCTACAGCCAGCTAGGAGGGTACATATCATTCAGTAGACATGGCTTCAGTCATCCACATGGACAACATTGATCTTATATCTTCATCAGGTTATTGGGGAGCCTTGGGAGGCTATTATCTATAGTTTTGTGAAGTCTTAGAGCAACTATTCTTCCACCTTCTTTATTCTTATTGTATTTTCTCAGATCTATAGATCCATTGTATCTGGATCACTCTACTATCTAAATAAATGTAAGATCTGAAGCTATTGATTCTATACTGGTGTTATATGCTTGCATCTTGTTATTTTTTTATGATATCTGTCATATCTATATCTCCATGTGTAATATCCCATGAGTAAACCATCAATGTGCAACTATATGAATTAAACATGAAAACATAGTAAACAACAATAAACAGTTAATTAATTAGTGGTTCCCAACAAAAAATTGGCTTGTGAACATTACAGTGGTATCATAGTGTTGATCCTTCCATCCAATGGGGATTAGCGCATGCATAAGATCAGTGGTATCTATATGGGAAGGCACATAAAGAATACAGGTGAAATAGAGGCAGAGATGGAAGGTTCAGGTGAGGACAGTGAGACACAAGTTTTAGTAGGTATTGCAAAGGTGTTACAAAACTCCATAAATCATACACAAAGTGCACTTGAGCACCATATACAAGAGAACCAAGAAATAATGTGTAGGGGGTAGTTTGAAAGGAGGGAGACCTTGGAAAGAATAAATTCTAACTAGGAGAATATTTTGCAACTCTGGTTATAGATAACCCATGCGGGAAAAGGACCAAAAATTTGTGCAATCAGGGAAGCCAATGGTTCTCATGGGGGAAATAGACGTCACCATGAACATAACTTTCATTAACACACTGAGGGGCATAGTTTTGGAGGAGGAGCTTCTAAGGGGATAACACATAGTAGAAATAACCTTAGACCCTATGTACCTAGGGGAAATTTTCATGCTATCTCTTATGACCTTCGGAACCAAAACAGATCCCGTCAGTGCACTCCCTACGTTCTGTGTTCACACCTTGCACCGATTAGACAAAAGAGAAACAATTGAAACTTATACTAACATTCACAATTCCATCTACTCATAACGAAATTCATTCATTCATGAAAACACAATAAAAGGGAATTGCAAACAATTTCCATCAATTTTCCTCTATTATCTTCCTTCAAAAGTAAAAGTGGCTACAACTACAATCAAAACAATGACTAAAATTCCTAAATATCCTACTAACTTGAAGCAACCTCATTTGGGCATACAAAACCTCTATTTATCTCAGAGGGTCCTTAGGGTTCCCCTCGACTACTTGTCTACTCCAAAACCTAACCTAACGGCTATCTTAGTTTAGTCACATTCCAGAGCAGGAGTGGAAAATATCACATCGCTCACGATCGTTCAAGCGTGCTTCAAAATATTTTTCAGCACTGATTTCAGGCATGCTTCAAAATATTCGTCGTGACTGCTAGCGTTGAGATTCTGAAAATATTCCCAGACGTTGAGTGGTCCTGCTCTGCGTTCTCGCTAATGATGTTCCTGCATCATTATTGACAAAGAAGGATGGGATAATGTGCATGTGCATTGATTACAGAGAATTGAATAAAAACACTATCAAGAACCAATACCCCATCCCTAGGATTGATGAGCTATTGAATGAGCTTCATGGGGTTGTATACTTCACAAAGATAGACTTGTGCTCTGGCTCTCATCAAATAAAAATGAGGAAGCAAGATGTACCCAAGACAATGTTAAGATGTCATTATGGCCACTATGAGTTCTTGGTAATTCCATTTGGGCTTACTAATGTGCCAACCACCTTCTAGTATTGCATGAATCATGTCTTCAACAAGAAATTAAGCAAGTTCCTCTTAGTCTTCTTTGATGACTTGTTGAACTATAGAAAAACATGGGAGGAGAACCTTCAACATGTAGAACAGATCTTAGCCATCATGTAAGGGAAATCTTTATATGCTAAAGAATCCAAATGTGAATTTGGGATGACAGAGGTTCTCTATTTGGGACACATGATTGGGGTGAAAGGAGTACAGGTACACCAAGAGAAGATACAATATATACTTGACTGGACAACACGTAGGACCCTCACTGAATTGAAAGGATTTCTTGGCATACATTTCTATTACAGGAGGTTTGTCAAAGGATTCTCTCAACTTTGCACACCTTTGACTGATTTGGCCAGAAAGGGCTCATTCAAGTGGAGTCAAGAGGCAGAATTGACTTTTGACAATATGAAGAAGGTAATGAGAACTTGTCCGGTATTGGCTCTACCATATTTGGCACAACCTTTCACAGTGGAGTGTGACACCTAAGAGGAGGGAATTGGAACAATACATATGCAGAATAGGTACCCCATTGTCTATTAGAGTCAAAAACTGAGGGGTCCTGAGCTTCTCTATACCATTTATGACAAAGAGATGGTATCCATCATGCATGCATTGGATAAGTTCAGGAAATACTTGGTTGGGAAAAAATTTGTGGTGAGGATAGATCACAATAGCCTCAAGTACTTTTTGGATGAGAAGAACTTAAATGAGAGACAACAGAAATGGGTTAGCAAGATCCAATCATATGAATTTGACATTGAATTTTTCAAAGGGAAAATTAATGTGGTGGTTGATGCCTTATCCAGGAGACCATCATTTTATGCTCTGACCGACATCTCAGTTGACTGGACGACACACCTTTTGATGGAATATTCAAAAAATAGGTTTGCGTACAAATTGATGGATGGGGAGGTACAAGATAGAAAATTCCAGGATTGTGGATGACATCATATATCATAAGGGCCAAATATTCTTGGTTCCATAGTCAACCTTTAAAACCAGAGTGCTACAGGCATGCCATGATTCACCGATAGAAGGGCATCATGGATTCATCAAAACATATAGGAAAATAAGGGAAAGATTCGCATGGAAGGGAATGAAGGAAGATGTGATGCGCCACATGAAGGAATGTTCCACTTGTCAGGAAAAAAATGATGAACACACTCATCCAACAGGGTTACTGCAACCACTTCCCATTACTAAGCATAAATGGGAATGTGTATCTATGGATTTGATCACGGGATTGCCCAAGGCCTAGGGAAACGATTTCATTTTTATGGTTGTGGATAGGTTAACCAAATTTTCCCACTTTTTCTCCATTGCCATAGATTACAGTGCCCCATAGGTTGCATATTTTTTCTTTAGAGAGGTTTTTAGGTTGCATGGTTTACCCAAAACCATTGTGAGTGATAGGGAGAGCAGGTTCATGAGCACCTTTTGGTAGGAGCTATTCAGATTGATGGGTATGCCTTCACCCCCAGTACTAGTTATCATCCTCAAATAGATGGCCAAATGGAGATAGTCAACAAGTGGGTTGAAGGCTACCTTTGGAATTATGTTTCAGGGAAACAAAAGGTGTGGATTAAGTGGCTCCACTTGGGAGAATATTTCTACAACACCACCTATCACATGTTTATTGGTATGTCATATTTCAAGGCCTTATACAGTTATGATCCCCTCTCCTTTGTGGAGATTGTCTTTGGTGATAGCAGGGATCATATGGTACATGATTGGATTCAATAGAGTCAGGATATACTCAGAGAGCCTAAAGACCATTTGCAAAGGGCACATAATAAAGAAACGTTACAAGAAGATAAGCACAGGGTGGAGCATACATTTGTTGTTGGTGATTTGGTATATTTGAGGCTTCAACCATACAAACATGCATCTATTAAGAGGAGTGGCAGAAAAAATCTCCAACCTCGCTTCTTTGGGCCATACAGGGTGAACAAAAGGGTAGGCACCATGGCATATGAGCTTGATCTTCCATAGAGAAGCAAAATACACAATGTATTTCATGTATCATGCTTAAAAAGAGATATAGGAAAACAAATCATTCCTATTGAGGAACTACCCCCTTTGGATGAAGAGGGGAAATTGATATTGATTCTGGAAGAAGTATTAGAACTAAGGAGAGGAGGTTAAGGAAAAGGAGCATCAAGGAATACTTGATCAGGTGGAAGAACTTACCTATAGAGAATGTCACTTAGGAAAGTGAACAGGTTCTTCAAGAGACATGTTCATAATTTCTTGTGGGAAAGAAATTTCTTGTAGGGGAGACTGTAATGTCTATTGGATATGTGTTATATTATTTGCATGAATAGTACTTCCATGTGCCTCGAGAAATGTGTCACATATTTAGGTGGTTTTTTGGCACATGGTTTTTGCCGATCATTTTCTATTTTCGGTTAAGGAATTAGGGTTGTGTACTAATCCAGGTCACTGGGTTAGGATTTTGGATTCCTCTAGCTCCTATATGTATATTTTATTGTAAATAATGTATCATACATGAACGAATATATAATATGTTGGTTTTCCCGGTTTCGGTTTCCAGGGGAAAAATCTCTGTGTAATGTTTGTATTTGTCATTGTATATTTTATGTTCTTTTAGTGAATATCTATTTGCGGTAGATATTGTACAAGTTTAAAATACACAATTCCCCCCACCTCTTCATAAAGAGGTTGTGAGAGACTTAGTAGTCTAGTTGCCCCCATTAGACTATAGTCTCACATAACATGGGGTCCAAGATATCCCAAAGCATGCACCTGAGCACAACGTTATAATACTAAGTTGACTTTGGGAGAAAAAGGTGAAATGAAGAAAAGAAAAGAACACATGTGGAAAAACTAGGAGTTAACCCTAGAGGTTAACTAAATCAACAAAGAATTAGATTAGGGGTATAAAAGAAATAAAGGGTGCATCTCTCATTCATTCTGGATTATTATCAGTTTTTCATTTTGTGCTCTTGAGAACAAAACCATTTTGAGCGTTTGAGGTTAAAAACCCTAGAGATCAACTCAATGGTGAAATATTCCACCCATCTTCAACCAAGCTTGGTATCAAGGGTGCAATATTCCTCCCATGCAATTCTACAGTAGGTTCATATCACATTCATCATCACAAAAGAGATCATTGTGCAACATTGAGGGGATTTCCAGCAGGGGGCACACCTTCTGAAGGAGATTAGTTTGATCTAGGAGGAGGAGAAGGATTTTGAGCCAAAGGACTTACAGGTTTTCTTTGTATGACATAAGGAATCCTTTCTATCCTATTCTAGAGGAGATTCATCTGCCATATTATTTAATAGAGATTTTTATGAGTTGAAGAGTAGGAGGGTACACTACAGAAAGATGATCCATTCATTTGGGGTGTCAGATATTTCCCGAACAACTTGATACTTTTTCAGGGTGTTTGTCTTGCCCCGATCTACAGTTCTGGAGATTTTGGGGGTTATTGGAGGCCTTGAAGAGGGAGGCGAAAATATTGAGCTTCAGAGAGAAGGAGGGTGCATTGCAGAAAGTGGATCTTCCCATTTGAAGGGTCAAATATTCTCCATTTATCTTGAAACTCCATCTGGGGGTTTATATTTCCTCGATCTACTATTCGAGGGGTTTTGGTCTTGTTTGGAGGCATTGAGGAGGAAGGCCAAATTATTGGGGTTCTAGAACCAACCAGGAGGGTGTGTATCATCCAACAGACATGGATTTAGTCATCCGTAGGGACAACATTGATCTTATCTCTTCGTCATGTTATTTTGGAGCCTTGGGAGGCTATGATCTGCAGTTTTGTGAAGTCTTGGAGTGATCCGAAATCGGATCCAGAAGCCTAACAGGGCTTGAAAAATGCTCAAAAATGAAAGTGCTCGGAATCCGATGAAACGAACACCATTGCGTCCGTCTCGTCTTCCTGATTCCGGTGGTATATTTACTTTGTCAAACAGAGTCCGTATGGAGAAGATATCGCACTCTGTCCGAAAAGTCAAACAGGCAAAAAAATTGCTCACTGTGCAGTCCGTACAGTCCGTACGGACGCTGACATGGCATGTTCGTACGCTGACATGGCATGTTCGTACAGGCGACACGTGGCAAGTCTGTACATGCGACACATGGTAGGTCTGTACAGGCGACACGTGGCAGCCTCGGGTGATGACACGTGTCAGGGAGATTTGGACTTTTGGGCATACGACTGGACCTATCCCGAGGTGACATGTGTCACCACTGTAAGGGTGACACGTCGCATGGGATGATGTCAGCAGCCTACATGTCGGATGACATGGCATACGGAAGATGACGTGTCAGATGGTGACGTGGCAAGCATTCGTTGGTTGGCAGCTGTCGAATCCGGAAGTGACATGTGTCTGTTGGGTGGCAAATGGTATGAGGACACGTGGCCTAATCCGTGAGTGCCACGTGTCACTCGTTTATTGGCCGATTGGTTTTATGTAAAATGTATTGGAGGCCGCAGGGTTCAACCCCCGGACCTCCCCCTCTATGTAAAGCCTTCACAAACTTCCGCTGACCAATATTCCGCCGTTTATTTCTTAACATGTGTGTGGATATTTTTATATTTAAGTTCATATGAGTTTGTAATTGGCGGGAGGTCGGGTCGGGGCTTAGCCCCGGCCCGTGGTCGTTTGCATTGTAATATGACCGCACTATATACATTGTGGCCCGACATTTATGTGTGCACGGGATTTGTTTAAGCCATGGTTTTTGCTTTGTTAAATGTGACCATGCACGTGGGGGTTTTAAATGTTATGCCCGCAGTTACATTACATCCACCATATGCGCGCGGTTTAAAATGTGGTTTCAAACGGTTTTGTAACGGTTAGCACCTTTTTTCAATAGCCCGAGGTCGTATGACCCATGTGCCCTAGTGCTAGGCAGTTAGGGGTTGGAGGCGCCCTAACCGTTCTACAGTTTGCACCGTTGGCGCGGTTGCACACGGTGCCAAGTTTTTGCGCTTAAATTTGCGTGTGAGCCAAGTTCATTTTACAGGAGTGCGTTATGTAGAACGAGTGACAGAAAGCTTGAAGGGGAAAACTTCCAGGAGGCATAACTTCTTCATTTTTCGACCGATTGAGGTGCCGAAAGAGCCTAGATAGGGGTTTTTGGCCGCTCTGAAGCCATTAGAGCAGTCAGAGCAAGGTTATACTGGAGGGAAACCAAGATAAAGTAATTTTGAGGTAGAGAAGCTGTTGAGGAGGAGACGCTGTCGGACCATTTCTGGGAGCTCTGGACGTCCGTTTTGCGTGCCGTTTCTTTTGCATGGTTCTAGAGATCTGGGCGAACATGACCAGATCAGTCTTGTAGCCATTTGGCATTGCAGTGATGTAATTTTGAGCTTTCAAACAGAAATAAAGAAGCCTCCCACAGAGAAAAGGCCCAGAGACGTAGGCAAAGTTGTGTCGAACTCCGTTATCAATCTGCGTGTTATGGGTTGTTGTCTTTTATTACATTTCAGATCTGCACATATGTATATGGATGTAATAATCCCTCTTCTTTCCTCATTCTTCGCATGCAAAATTAAACTCAACCTAAGTCATTAAAAGATCTGGCGGATCATGGAGCAACTATTCTTCTAGCTTTATTATTCTTATTGTATTTTCTTAGATCTACAAATCCATTGTACCTGGATTACTCTAGTATATAAATAAAGGTCATATCTAAATATATTGATTCTATACTGGTGTTATATGATCGCATCTTGTTATTTTTTTATGATATATGTTAGATCTATATCTCCATGTGTAATATCCCATGAATAAACCATCAATGCACAACTATCTAAAGTAAACTTGAAAACATAGTAAACACCAATAAACAATTAATTAATCAATAGTTCCTAACAAAAACATGGCTTGGGAACATTACAGTGGTATTATAACGTTGATCCTCACAACCAATGGGGATTAGCGCATGTATAAGTTCAATGGTATGTATATGGGAGGACGCAGAAAGTAGACAAGTGAACTAGAGACAGAGATGAAAGGTCCAGGCGAGGAAAGTGAGCCACATGTTTTAGTAGGTATTAAAAAGGATTTACAAAACTCCATAAATCATACAAAAAGTGCACTTGAGCACCATCTACAAGAGAACCATAAAACAATGTGCAGGGGACAATTTGAAATGAGGGAGACATTGGAAAGAATAAATTCTAACTAGGAGAATATTGTGCAAATCCTATTACAGATAACCCATGTGAGGAAAGCACCAAAAATTTATGCAAACAAGGAAGCTATTGGTTCTCATGAGAAAACTACAACTCATCGGGAACATTACTTTCATTACCACATTGAGGAGCATGGTTTTGGAGGAGGATCTTCTAAAGGGATAACACATAGTAGAACAAACCCTAAACCCTACCTACCTACATTTTTGGATGGCTAGCCACAACACAACCACTACAATGAGATTGAGGATAATTTTGAGGAATATGCCAGGGAATATGAATTATTGAGTGTAGGATTCAAAAGACAGGTCATATTGAACCAATATTGTGGGATAAAATTCATGGGTAAGCTTAAACAGTATCAAAGGAACAAAAATGAATTGGAGCACAGGGTAGGTAAGATGTAGACCCCATACTTTAATGGGTCTTCCAAGGTGACTGTTAAAGATTGATTCCAACAGATTGATACCTATTTATAGCTTAACCTGATGAGAGAGATGGATGCCATCAATTATTCCACCATTTACTTGGAGGGAAAAGATAATGACTAGTGGTATCATGGGTTAACTACATTGGGACATGACTAGATTATTTCTTACACAGAGTAATTCATTATAGCATTATCAAGTTGTCTTTCCTGAGAACAAGAATAAGAAATGTCTCCTAGAGGAGATGCTAGTTCATATTACAATTAAATACAATAAGAATTTATATTAATAGTACATGATACTAAGTATTCATTTGTTCCTAGTATTAATAAAATCTAAAGGATTGTAATACTCACTTAAGAAACACTAATAAAAACATTAAACCTGATATGAAAAACTGAAGTCTGTATATTGTTCTTCTTGAGTTTCTTTTCTTTTGAGACAAGTATTCTTTCCAGCCTAGAGAGTATGTTGTTCCTCTTAATTTATTAGACCTCAGATCTTTCTGGATCTACGATTGCTTCTTGAACAAATATCCCTTCTAGATTCAGATCTGCAAAAGTTTCTTTTTATTATTTCTCTTGCTCCACGTTCATGTGCTTGGAAGCTCCAAAAATCAAACTCTTCTTCTTTGAATGCCTTCTCTTCAGAATGTGGTTCCGTAATTTTACCCTTTGTTCTTTGCAAGGATGTTGTCAATCCTTATCTTCCATGCTCTACCAAGAGACCATGCTTCTGCTATGCCACTCTGATTTTATGGAGGAAATCATGATTGTCTCTGAATTTCACCTTCACCAATATTTTGACCTTGACCAGTCAAACCTTGACTTTGACC
>WSFP011516892.1:0-11941 GCA_009831015.1 Picea engelmannii | reverse complement strand
GTGGAATGTTTGCCCAACAGTTTCCTCGGAATTATCACAGCATTCAGGAGGCCGCAAAGCTCTGATCGTGATGTTGAAATCAAGCTGGAGGCGGAGGTTCCATGGCCAATCTTTGACTATCCTTCAGAATATGGAGCGGAGAAATATTTGCAGAGGAGAGCTACAGCCATAGCGAATCGGTCTTGCAATCTATATTCGCAGTTTTCAGGTAATCAGATACACTCATATTTAATATATTCTCGATCCGATCGGCTAATCAGCATAGCTTTATGCAAAAATAACAACCCAAAACTAAGTTTCTCTGTTAATGGCAGCCTCGGATGTTGTCAATAAGATTCAGCAAGAGGTGTTAATCGACAAATCTGCTCTTAAATTCATGAAAGATCATGGGAAACCCAATTCAGTGTCAATTCCGGTGACCTTTGGAGGAAATCTGGATGTGAATGAAAGGAAAAAGTATTTTAATTATTCCGAAGGAATGGAATTGCCCTGCGGTTTTGCCAATCACCGCAGCACTGTGTTCGTTTTATCTGAGGAAGACCAAAAGGCCACGGAGCTGTGCAAGGGTTTGGTGGTTATTTCAGCTATATTTGGAGCCTACGATAAGATTAGGCAACCCATGCATGTAAGGAAAATCACAGCAGAAAACGTTTGTTTCTTCATGTTTATGGACAACGCAACTCTCACAGAGCTTGCTAGGTACCAGATCAAGCCGGATGAGTCTCACAGAATTGGTATTTGGCGCATAGTTATGGTCAGAGAGTTGCCATACAAGGAATCTGTAATGAACGGCCTCATACCCAAATATCTTCCCCACAGGCTTTTCCCAAACTGCAGCTTGTTGTTGATCCCTTGCTAGCTTTGAAAAATCTCCTTATAAATCAGAACGCTGATATTTCTATGTCCAAGCATCCTTACAATACTCATACCTTGGAGGAAGCCAGTTTTACAGTCAGATGGGGAAAGTGGAGTAAAGTAGCTGTGAGAGATCAAATGGACCATTACTGTGCCGATGGTTTGCAGCCATGGAGCTCTGGAAAGTTTTCCAGTGGTATGAGAGCTCAGATTTGTTCATTTTTGGCCTTGATTTCAGAAATTTTACATGAGATTTGATGTTTGATCACTGTAATTGATTTTGCACATGTTATTGTTGACATGACAGATGTGCCAGATACTGCATTAATACTGAGAAAGCACAACCTTCCAACGAATCTATTTTCCTGCCTTTTGTTCAATGAATTACAGGTCTTCAATCCTCGGGATCAATTGGCATTTGCTTATGTTAGAGATATGATGAGCCCAAAAGTAAGTATTCACATGTTCGATGTAAAGATTTTCAATACAATCACAAATGAATATCGACACTCCCGCAAAATCAATGGGAGCATTTTCAAGGAGACTGCTTTGAACCAGAAAATTTCATTGGGATACGATATTACTGCCTGCAAATCGTATTTGGATAGGATGTGGAGTTAAAAATATTTGTTATTATAGTAATTTATTGGAAACTGCATTGAAGATTCTATGCTAGTAATGGTTCTGGACAATTACAGATGGAGTAAGCTAACTCTGGAGTAAATAGATTCGTTTTTCAGTAAAAAAAAAAAAAAAAAATGGGTCTGAATTTGGTTATGAATCTTATTAATGCGAAATTTATTCCAGAAAGGTAAAATAGGTGCCTAATTTACTCTCTAATAATTGAAAACATAACTGACTCTTTGACCAAGTCTATGAGTGTTGTGAAGTTCTCTTGGTGTGGAGAGGCAATGGGCATTGCTCCCTTGAGTCTATGAATGAGAGTTCAGAAATCTCCTAGTTTTAGCAAAAAACACAACAAGTGGGAGAATGTTTGGTTGTTATATTCTTTGCAGTGAAACTTGAGTCGAGGTGGATCAACTCACAGTGACAGTCGAAGGTCGAAGTGATAGACCGGACAAGTCGAAGTCGAAAGGGATATACAACAAGTTGAAAAGGTCAATCGATAAGAGGACGACAAACGGTCGTGTGGAAACAGACTAAAGACCGAATGTAGGTCTACTAGTAGCCGACTAATACCCTGACTTGGGAATGTAACAAAATATCGAGATTCATGGCATTTGTAACCAATGATATGCATGAATCTGTAACCATTTTTATTAAATTCTAGGTTTTCACTTAGTCGACATTTAGGGTTCCTTCTGCTCCATTTTAGTACTTATTATTGATCATCTCTTTTATTTTTTATTAGGTTTTTCTGTCATGAAGATGGATCCTGTTGTGGATCCGAAATGTTGACAAACAATCGATAACACTCTGATTCTTCCAAAAATTTCTGATAAACATAATTCTCACCACATAAATCTAAACTAACAGTGTTTTTCTTACTATAAAACCTATAAATAAAGTGTGTTGTAATCGTATTAATAGTTGATGTTGTAATGGTCTTCATGCTAATCTTTAGTAGAAGGTTCTTGGTCATGCAAATGTAAGTTGAATTAGCTACAAGGTTGTCCTTGTATAAAGAAAGAGTGTATGATGTCGATTGTGTCTTAGGTGTAGACCAAGGTTAGACATGTAACCTTTTATTTTGAATGAATGAGACAACAAGAGAGAAAGATGCTCAAAGAATGTTGGTTTTCTAGTTTGGTTTTCAAGGTAAAATCTATGTGTATTGTGTGTTTGTTTTTTCATTTGTTTTCTAGCTTAAATATTTCTTCCTCTCTTATGTTAAGTTTAGCATAGAAGTATAATTTCCTAAAATAACCATGGTCAACCAAATTCAACTATAATAGACCATGGTTAACCCAAGTCAATCATAGTCAAACATAAACAATCATAGCCAGTCAAAATCAAGGGTGATTAAATATAACCAAACATGGTCAACCATAATCAAAGGTCATTAACCATGGTCAACCATATTAAAATTTCATAAATATTTTAATAATTATTATATTGAAATTTTAATTCACGAATCTATTAATCTTCCCCACACGTTAACTCTCAAGTAGCATAATCACACAATTAAAAAAACTTGATATACATTGATAAACACAATTTTCCAATATTTTAAACTAATGATACAGATTAACATATATTAACCATTTTTAATCATGTAATTGTGCTAATATTTATACTTTGCCAACCTACAATAATGGTTGTGTATGGTGTAACACAATGAATTCAGGAGTGAAATAGAATGAATTCAATAATAGTAAGGGACTCATCATTCTTGGCATGTAATGAAACTCCTCGTGTAAGTAAAAGGTAAGTCTATTTTATTTTTTAAAACAGAGATTAACCAACCAGACATATCTCTCGTTTACGTCTAAATATCGTTTATACATTAAACTTTGCAATTTAATATTTATATTTTAAAAAATTTAATGAGGCAGATGTCTCGGTTATGTCTTAATATTGTTTTGAACTTTCGAATTTAATATTTATACATTGAACTTTGCATTTTATTATTTATATTTTAAAAAGTGGACAATGAATTTAATAATAGTGATATGTGTTTCGACTAAATCAATTCAATACTAATAATGTACTCATGGCATGTGATGAAGGTCAGTAATCCCAACATTCATGGCAGAATTGAAGGAAATAAATTATAATTATATTATTTTCATAATAAATAGATAAATATCATTTTGATTTCATAATAAATACATATTAGATATTTTATACTGGTTTAAGTATAAAAATAAATTTTGAAAATAATAATAATAATAGAGGATAATTCATGTTTAAGTGGATTTCATTTGGGTGTTTATTAATATTGGTGGGTTAAGCTGTTTCTTGAGTTGTAGTATAGTGGTTAATAGGTCGGAATTTTCATCACTGATCCATGTTAGATTCCAGAAGTGACAAATCCTAGAAGTGATTTGCTAAATCCTCAACTCCAATAAAAAATAAGAGATAATAAAAAATAAGAGATGTTATTGTTAAAAAAATAAGTTGGTGGATCTTGCTTTACATATCCAAGTGATTTGTTAAATCTCTAAATCTAATCAAAGTGTTTCCTTGTTTCCTCCTAAAAAGGTAGCAAGTTCAAATGCAGAGGGGTAGGGTATGTATACCTCCATAGACTTTATTAGTTAAATGGTTGGACGAAAAGAGTTCCTTGTCCCACAAACAAAGGGTCTCATACACCAATTTGGTGTCTAGCTTCACTATGACTTGTCATGAACTTAAAAAAAAATTATTATTATTAAAAAAAAAATTGTGAATTAACCGCTCAGCGGGTTATAATACTTTATTTCTGGCCACTTGGTTGTCCTGATTTCGTGAATCACATTGGAGAGTGCGAGATTCTTGTTTTCTTTGTCACTGAGATAGATTCCAAGAACGCCCACGCACATGCATAAAACTTGGATGCATGCTTCACAGAATCGCTTCCAACTGTACACATTGACCTAATAATTTGGTGGAAGAAGAACTGGACATGTATCACCCTGGCTAGCTTCTATCCCACAGCCAAAGCTTCCCCTTCATGGGGATTGAAACCAAAAAGAGCAACTACAGAGGTGGACGCTCTCACAAATATCTCCTGTCACGACCTGCATTCATGTGCCATGAGCTGCAGTGCAGTGAAAATGAAACCCAGCTCTATTTCTTCTGTAATTTGTATCACATGCCTGATCATGCTGCTCTTCGCAAATCTTTTCCGCTACAAATCTTTCATTGTTAATCCTTCACCATCCACTGTACTCGATTCGAACTCTAATTCATTCTTAAATCACGTGGAATGTTTGCCCAACACTTTCCTCGGAATTATCACAGCGTTCAGGAGACCGCAAAGCTCTGATCGTGATGTTGAAATCAAGCTGGAGGTGGAGGTTCCATGGCCAATCTTTGACTATCCTTCAGAATATGGAGCTGAGAAATATTTGCAGAGGAGAGCTACAGCCATAGCGAATCGGTCTTGCAATCTATATTCGCAGTTTTCAGGTAATCACATACCCTCATATTTAATATATTCTCGATCCGATCGGCTAAACGGCATAGATTTATGCAAAAATAACAACCCAAAACTAAGTTTCTCTGTTAATGGCAGCCTCGGATGTTGTCCATAAGATTCAGCAAGAGGTGTTAATCGACAAATCTGCTCTTAAATTCATGAAAGATCGTGGGAAACCCAATTCAGTGTCAATGCCGGTGACCTTCGGAGGAAATCTGGATGTGAATGAAAGGAAAAAGTATTTTAATTATTCCGAAGGAATGGAATTGCCCTGCGGTTTTGCCAATCACCGCAGCACTGGGTTCGTTTTATCTGAGGAAGACCAAAAGGCCACGGAGCTGTGCAAGGGTTTGGTGGTTATTTCAGCTATATTTGGAGCCTACGATAAGATTAGGCAACCCATGCATGTAAGGAAAATCACAGCAGAAAACGTTTGTTTCTTCATGTTTATGGACAACGCAACTCTCACAGAGCTTGCTAGGTACCAGATCAAGCCGGATGAGTCTCACAGAATTGGAATTTGGCGCATAGTTATCGTCAGAGAGTTGCCATACAAGGAATCTGTAATGAACGGCCTCATACCCAAATATCTTCCMCACAGGCTTTTCCCAAACTGTGTATAYAGCATTTGGACRGACGCCAAGCTGCAGCTTGTTGTTGATCCCTTGCTAGCTTTGAAAAATCTCCTTATAAATMAGAACGCTGATATTTCTATGTCCAARCATCYTTACAATACTCATACCATGGAGGAAGCCAGTTTTACAGTCAGATGGGGAAAGTGGAGTAAAGAAGCTGTGAGAGATCAAATGGACCATTACTGTGCCGATGGTTTGCAGCCATGGAGCTCTGAAAAGTTTCCCTACAGCAGTGGTATGAGAGCTCAGATTTGTTCATTTTTGGCCTTGATTTCAGAAATTTTACATGAGATTTGATGTTTGATCACTGTAACTGATTTTGCACATGTTATTGTTGTGTTCTTGTTGACATGACAGATGTGCCAGATACTGCATTAATACTGAGAAAGCACAACCTTCCAACGAATCTATTTTCCTGCCTTTTGTTCAATGAATTACAGGTCTTCAATCCTCGGGATCAGTTGGCATTTGCTTATGTTCGAGATATGATGAGCCCAAAAGTGAGTATTCACATGTTCGATGTAAATATTTTCAATACAATCACAAACGAATATCGACACTCCCGCAAAATCAATGGGAGCATTTTCAAGGAGCCTGCTTTGAACCAGAAAATTTCATTGGGATACGATATTACTGCCTGCAAATCGTATTTGGATAGGATGTGGAGTTAAAAATATTTTTATTATAGTAATTTATTGGAAACTGCATTGAAGATTCTATGCTGATAATGGGATGGTTGAAGACTAAGCTAATTTTGAAGCAAATACACCCGTTTTTCAAGTTAAAAAAATGGGTTTGAATAGGGTTAGATTTTCAGGGGTAGTCTGAGTTTCGCATGGATCAAAGTTTCATGCATTTCAAAATCTTATTTTAGGGATTTTGCCCTATTTTAAACCAACCCAAATGTTCAGAAAATTGATCAAAATTCTGAATTGGTTGGAAATTTAAAATAGCACCACCTAAAACCTACGAAAAAACTTACTCCCAAAGGAAGATTGCTCCAGAATTAACCCACTCCATTACAGACTGCTGAAGCTACCATGTTTTATTCTGTAAATGGCCAGTGAAGTGGCAAAAATTGAATGATCTACTAACACATATAACCAACCAATGATGACATTGAATCTTAGTATTGTGAAATTTATGCCAGAAAGGTGAAATAGGTGACTGATTTACTCTCTAATAATTGAGATCATTTTTGTTCTGCCATCGGCGAGAAAAATGAGAGACTGCACCCATATGCACTGAATTGTGTTTAATGAAAATGGTGGGGATTGAACTGCTTTGCCATGATGTGAGTTTGAGTTGTGATTCTTGTTACAATGAATGAAACCATGATCTCCAGGAAGTAAGAAGAGATATCAGGAAATATAGTGAAATTTACTGTGAAAGTTGGTTATAATAATTCGGGGTACACCATAATAATGCCGGGTATATCATAAATAGTTTTTATGCAATTTGGAATACAATTTTTCCTTGTGGCAATATCGCATTCAGAGGCCCAAATCGCAAGGGGTATTTGGAGATTCCATGATCTATCATTTGCACTATCAAATTCAAATCGAATATTGGAGGGTTCTCACTGCAAAATTTGGTGGCAAGGATTGAGCATCTAGCTTCCCAGTTTGACCATGTTATCTATTTTTCATATTAGAAGAGTATTGAAAGGGAAACAGACCCCTTGTTAAGTTAGCATCTTTCCTTAGTGTTGGGTAAAAGATTTAAAACAGGAAGAGTTTTTTCTTTCAGGGTATGTACATCTCGGTAGACTTTACCAATCAAATCGTTGTGTGAGAGGGTCCTTTGTACCACAAACATGGACAAACAAAGGGTCCCGGGGGTTTGATACTAGCAAACTGTGCATGCTCCCGAAGGATAAATGACGTGGGTTCTCACATGGTTACATGTTGATATAAGGTGGCGGAGGGCTGGTGAGAGCATGCAAGCAAACCTGCAATTAATTTCACAAAGGAATAGGATGGTTGATAAATTGGAGATTGTAGATCAGGGGGATGAATTTGGGATCATTTGAGTTGGGATTGGGAGACCATTGTGAGTCTTCGAGGTCTAGTTGAGGTTGATGGGTGTTAGAGAGCATTTTCTGCATTAGTCAAGGAAATGGCTAGTTTTTTGTGAGAGCTCTTGCCCGTGATAATGGTCCAAGTGAGTAGAGGAAATGATGAACCTAAGTCATCCTTAGTCACGGCCTTGCTTAGGCCCCGTGTTGGAGCTTGGGTGGTGTGGTGCACTCTGCCACGCAAGAGTTCAGTTTTGCGTCCAATTTGGGAGTCGGTCCTATCGTTTGAGTAGAGGATAGTAGGCAAGGAAGCCATGGATGGGGAAGACTCATGGGAAATTAAGCGCATCTTAAGGAGACATGAAGAAATAGGCCAAGCTAACAACAAGCAATCCTGGTTTTCACAACTAAAGTGGTAGAAATCAAATAGGCATGCAATACTCATAATGCCTAGTGTGACCAATCTTCTTCTTAGTTTCAGAGGGCACATGGCATGGACTCTATCGAGGCAGAGTGTGGCAAGTTGAGGTTTCTAATCCTATCCCAATGGATAGATAACCTATCTCTGGCCTCCAACAATCATGACACCCAAAGCTCTATTCACAAAGAAGAGGTAAGGGAACAATCATGACACCCAAAGCTCTATTCACAAAGAAGAGGTAAGGGAAGAAACTAGGTATTAAGTACCAATGTAGATTGAGGAAGAAGAGAACTAATGACTTGCAGAGGAACTTGAAATGTAGATTGAGGAATAAAAGAACCAATG
This sequence comes from Picea engelmannii, assembly GCA_009831015.1. NCBI lineage: Eukaryota > Viridiplantae > Streptophyta > Pinopsida > Pinales > Pinaceae > Picea > Picea engelmannii. The sequence goes on along the minus strand of WSFP011516892.1, from coordinate 3,584 downwards.
ACTTGCAAAAACCTGAAAACCATAATAACACTAAATACAATTCAATAGGAATGTTTTTTAACCCTTATTAATATATTAGGACAATTTATAAGGCAAGCCACTTGTAAAAACCAATAAATTTTTTAATGTAATTAGTGAACTAAAATATGATAGATTTTATATTTATATAATAAAAATCTTCCATTCATTCATGTTTATATATAAATTTGAACATTCATAAATATTAAAAAAAAAAAAAAGGAGTTTGATGCAATTTGGAATAAATTTTTGTTTGTGGCAATATATTATAAAAATGCATTAAAAAAATTGCATCTATATGTATAAAAAATTGGAGTTAAAAAATAACAAATTCTTTGGGAGAGTTTTTTTCCTTCTAAGACCAACTTTCATTTTGATTCACCCTCTTTTCAAATTAGACCAGAAGTAAAATGGATTAAAACATTTAAAATAAAGTTTTATATGTATAAAATATTGGAGTTAAAAGGTAACTAATTATTTAAAAAGAATTTCAACACCTACTAATGAAAAATTAGCTGATTAAAAGATGAGAAGTCAAAATGACGGAAGTTAAAACTATTGGGACAAACCTTGAGCTGCGCGGATTTTAGGGCCTCTCCACTTGCCACTTGGTCATACAGTTTGGGAGCATGAACGAACTCTATATACTTCAGCAGTAAAATCTGCGCAGATTCACGGACGCAGTTGCCATAACGGCACTTGCTATACAAATTGAAATGCTGCTCTGGCGCTAAAATCCGCGCAACTTCAACAGCATGATTTTCTTTGACCAGATCAAATTTGAAACCTTTCTATCCGCATTGTTTTAATCGAGAAATTTGTATTAAAAATGGCCCTTTAATTTACAAGTGTCAACGAGCATTATTTTAATTAACGTACAAACAAAATTTACAGAACAGCCCATCAATTTTTTAAAGAACATAATGCCACAACTATATCAAATAATGGGGAGAGATTATGCTTAATAATAACTTCCTAAGTTTTAAGTTAGTTCTAAGTTATTGTTTTTTTATATTCATTTTAAATTTGGTGAGATATTGTTAAATTTGTATAATTTAAATGTTTTAGAGTTTCTTAATAAGCTGAATCTATTTTTATATTCAAAAATATAATTTAAATAATAAAAAATTATATTTTTTTACGAATTTATATTGTACCATTCCAAAAATGAGGACAAAAACGTAAAACAATAAAACAAACTTATAATAACAAAAAATTAAATTTAGAGAAAGTTATATAAAGGGCAGAGATATTAACGGGCATAAATGAATGAGAATTGTGATTTACTATCTTGTTGATGTAATCTAAATTGAACAGTCAGTTTTAGAAACCAGAATGTAGTATTCAATTAGTTTTCATATTTTGTAAGGTATATGGATTATTTTGTAAAATATATACTTTTAATAAGTATTAAGTTATTTTGTCTTTGGATATCATTAGACTAGGTTGCTAACATTAATAAAAAAAAAATGGGGCTATAATTTTTCTTTTTATTTAAAGTAGTATCATCCATTACATCAGATTAATTTTATGTAAGACTTCTTTTAAGGTATTGGACCCTTTTTTAATATAGACACCTTTTGAATTTTAAAGGAAGTTTGAACGATAGCCTCTTTTTAATTTTATAGGAATTTTAAACATTGATTCTTTTTAAACTAATGATTTTGTTGGGTGGTGACAACATATATCTTTCAGTTACAATTTGTTTTGGTTGTCGTTAAACATGGTTGTTTTTATTGGAGGTTTCTCAAGTGTTTGTCTTTCCATATTCCTGAAAATGCTTGCAAAATTTATGTTTAAATGTAGAAGCCAGTGAGGTGCTTCAATAAACATGAAAACTATTTCTTCACTGATTGACAGAGCAATAAAGAGATGTATCACCCCTTTGTTCATCTTTGTTGCATGATGTGTTATCATTCTCTTTCTCTATTCATTAATTTATGTTTTGTAGGCTTGATTACAACAAGTGGTACCATAGCGTATGGTCACTGGTTACTTGTGTGGTCGTTGTTTGTTGTGAAGGAGACGGAAGAGTTTGTTCTCAAGGAAATCAGATTGGCATTATTCGCTGCCAAGGAGAAGGAAGAGTCCATTGTCAAGGAAACTAGATTGGCACTTTGTTTGTGAGGAAGGAAGAGTCGAGGGTTTGCAGCTCTGTCTATGAGGAACGAAGAGTTGAGGGTTTCGAGGATCTACAATTTGCATCTTTGTCCATGCAATGGATAGTTCGCGTAGAGGAGAGTATGTGATGTTTCCTGAGTAGAGGAGAAAGGCGCAAAGAAGGAGAGTCTATGTAGAGAAGTAAAGTTGATTGATCTGTGAAGAGGGTCGAGGGTACTCAAAGAGCTAAGGAGGAGTTCACAAAAATTTTCAAATTATGTTTAATTTCCTCAAGCGAATAAACTATATGTGGTTGAAACCTTGGTGGAGATTGTATTTTGGTGAAGGTACATATTTCCAAAAGTTTTGGTTTAAAAAAAAAAGGTCCTCCCCTCTTTGTTTGTTTGTGGAGAATGAAAAAAGTGACAAACAAAAGGTTCGACATGAAGAAATTTAATGGAAAGAACAACTTCGAGTTGTGGAAGCTCAAGGTGTGAAGTTTGTTGGTGCAACAAAGATTGCACAAAGCATCGGATGGAAAGAGAAAGAAGCCAATGGGTATGACGAATGATGACTGGGATGATCTCAATGCAAGGGCTCTCAATGTTTGGTAGACGATGCCCTCTTCAACATTGTTGGAGAGGAAACAACAATGGGCTTATGGGGCAGAATTGAGAGCCTCTATATGATGAAATCATCGACCAACCAAATCTACTTGAAAAGAAAATTGTACAGACTACGGTTGAAAGAGGTACCAAAACTGTTGATCATTTAAATGTATTTAATACTCTCATATGCCAGTTAACTAGTATGGATGTTTAAAAATCAATAAGGAAGATAAGGAAATGACGTTGTTTTATTCGTTGCCCGAGTCTTGGGATCATTTAGTCACTTACATTATCTTTCGTACAATTGATACTCTTGAATATAACTTTGTTCTGAGAGATTTTTTTTCTGAGGAGATGAGGAGGAAATCCAATATAGAAGCCTCCACACCATAAGCAATGGTGGCTAAAGGTTGATCCAAAGAAAGAGGGGAGAATTCAATAGGTACATCTAGATTTAAGTCAAAGGGAAAGAAGAGAAAGGTAATATGTTGGTACTGCAATAAATCAGGGCATCTTAAGAAATGTCGTTGGAAAAGATAAGAATCCAAGGAAGACTCAGGTAAGGAAGCAAATCCAATTAAGTCAAGTTTAGGTATGGTTGATGAAATTTTATCTGTTTGTAGTATCTCACAATATCAAGAAGAATGGTTGTTATATTTTGGTTCTCCCCATCACATATGTTCACATAGAAGTTGGTTCTCTTCTTACCAATTTATAGATGACGATGTTGTTTTTATGGGAAATGATATTTCTTGTAAAATTGTTGGGATTGGTAGCATTAAGATTAAGATGTTCGATGGTATTGTAAGAACATTGATAGATGTTAGACATGTATCAGAACTTAAAAATACTTTAATT
>WSFP011516884.1:0-12742 GCA_009831015.1 Picea engelmannii | reverse complement strand
TGTATAGATTTCCTTCACGGGTTCCAATAACCCTATCATTCTCTAAGCTGGAGTCTTTATGCCAAGATAACACTTTTCCATCTACGAAATCTATTTTGTTTCCTTTGTCTTCTAGAAAATATATGGATACGAGATTCTTTTCTAAACCAGGTACATATAAGACATTGTTGAAATGAACATTGTTACATGTTTTCGACTTGACGGAGGCTTGTCCAATTCCTTCGACTGAGTAAGTGCTTTCGTCTCCAAGCTCTACCTTATACGATGTCTTCTTTTTATTTAGATTGGAGAATTTGGCTTGATCTCCTGTCATATGCCTAGAATCTCTAATTTTAATTATCCACATGTCATCTTCAAGCGTTCTTGTGAGTGCTAAGTAGTGTAGAGGACTAGTCTTTTCATTCATGACTTCGATTGACTGATGATTGGTCAAGCTTTGACCCAAAATTTCAACCTTGATGTTTCTGCATTCTGAGAGTGCCAAGAGATGCGTTGGACTAAGGTGCACTTGAATACCTTCTTCTTGAGCGATATATTCCATCAAAAGGTGTTGGATCAGGGTTTTAGGATTTTTGCAGTTACACATGCTAGTAACCCTAGCGGTAGTGCTTTGGTAATTTCTCCTGCTAGAAAAACCCTAGCGCGGTTCTTCAATGAGCTTAGTATCCTTATGGCTATGCTTCCTTCCAGTGGTTAGAATGAATGAAGGAGGTATGGGCCCATAACCTGTTAGAATGTGCTCGTTTAACCATAGACAATATCACTGTTGTCACCCAACCATAGGCCGAAGCCACCCCTAAGCACCTTGACCTTGACAGAGAGAATAATCTTGGTAGAAAATCAATAGAAAAGTAAGGATAATGCACCAAGAAAGAAGTAACCAAAGATTATTAGAGAGTCCAACCCAGAAAGACCAAAACTATAGACTTCAGAACAGGCAACAACACCTTCTATAGGACATGTGCACAAGACTACCCAACTGCAGTGTGCACAAGTGTATCTCTACAATTCTGAGAGTTGTGTAAAGTGAATAATGACACCCTGTATTTATACTACCTCTGCCAGACTGTCAGGGCCTACTTCTCACTCTGGGTACTAATTATTCCATATTAATTATCTCATTTAGCCGACATCTCTTCTAGGGTTATAATCAATTCTTTTCTTGCTTCCAGAATATTCTAATCTTGTCAAAGGTCACAATGGAGGTTGAAACCTCCCGCGGCTACCATAATATCAACAGGTTCGTTAAAATATGCTTTCAAAGATTTGGTTTTAATGCATATTGCTAACGGTTTCAAATTTTGAATGTTTTCAAAACTCGACGCTACTAAAACTACCAGTTCAGACCAGTTGGCAGTGGCACTATGTGATCGGTTGCTAAGGTGTATTTCGAAGTTGAGAGGGTCCTGATGATCTCCTAAGAAATTGTAGAAATCCAAGTTTTCTATTCCTTCAGGTATTCCATGGTTTCCCTCCTCTGCATAGCAAATTCAGGTAATAATTGTTCCCTGGAGTTTTCGGTAGCGACTATCTCTGCAAATCGCCCTCTCCATTCATATTTTATCTCACATAGACCTACAGTCATTATCACTTGGTTTGCAGTTATCAAGACACCCATTCACTTTTTTCCTGAGTGTTGAGTGCCCAAGCAAACATATATTCCTTGTGTGTGCATTGTGCTACCCAAAATCCCTGCTAAAACTTCACTGCATTTCCCCTGCTTCCTCTACTATTCAGGTTGGATTTTTCTTAACTTGGTTTTCAAAGACCATTGTAGTGGTTTCCTTCACCATATTTTTATTCTTTAGTTTGATATCTATAAACAGTAAGGGGAGGGAAAATTGCATCTCTTACTTTCCAAAACCATTAAGCAATGTGAGTTAGAGGAGAATCCTAGGAAAAAACAACCATTGTTCATTATCAATCTCCCATTGAATTCTGCCTCCATTTTCTCTCCTAGCCTTCACTGCACCATAGCCTTTGACCTCTCATCTTGACCCATGGAGACACCTCATAAAAATAAATCTCACAAGGGAGGCACTATGGTCAAAACTGAATCCTCTGACATGCATTTATTTGAGGAGGAGTCAATGGCTAGGGAAGTTTTTCAAAGGGTGGGTTGCCTCTCTTTCTGTCAAAACATTCAGAGGGGACATCCTGAGGTGGTAAGGCAATTTTCCTCACATTTTGATGGCCTTAAGACTAAGGTAGGAGATCTGGAGTTTGAGGTGTCTGAAGCCTCTATTGCAACAACCACAAGAATTCCTAACACAGGGGAGAGATGGTTTAAATCCATGACTTTGAATGATGCCTTCTTCAAGGATTTCCTTAACCCAGATTATCAAACTGACAACTTGTCCAAGGGAGTTCCTAGAAGTCATCTATTTGTAGGTTTTGACAAGATGTTGAAGATCATCCAGAGATACTTCACATGTGAGGGGAGGTTTAATATGTTATACCAGTACCATATAAGGCTTCTTCTTCATTTTAATTGAAAATATGAAATGAATATCCCTTTCTACTTGTTGAGAATCATGGGGAAAATGTCTAATAGAGTCCAAGCCAAATCCAAGGCTATGGATACGAGTGTTTTTCATTATGGATTGATCAAAATGTTGGTAATGGAAGAATTGAAGAAGAGGAACATTTCTTGGGAGAAATTCATTGTTTATGCTCACATGTAGTTGGATACAGTTTCAACTCCTCATTCAGATATGCAAATTCCTTTTCCACCTACTAGTGATTCTCTAGCAGGAACAAACAAGAAAAGGAAGAGTAAATCCATCACTCAAGACAAAGAGGTTGTTAAGAAAGTTGAAGAAGCAAACAAGGAGGCATATCATTCTCCATAGAGAGACTCTTCATCTCCTCCTACATAATTGCAACACTTCAAGGATGAAGTGGCCTAAAGGAATTTGAATGTGTTGGTTGAAGCTTCCATTGAGAAGGAGAAACCAGTAGTGAAGAAAATCACACATGCAGTTAAGAAGCCTATCACTACAAAAGGAAAGAATGATGTTGTGTGTTGGCATAGGGGCAAACCCAGGGTTCAACTCCAAGAGCACACCAACAACCCCTAACTATTGGCCCTTTCGACAACACCTGCGAGGAAGATGCAGTCTCACCCGAAGTAGCTATGGAGGGTTGTAGGACAGAGATGTCTACAACCAAGGGGAATATCAAGTGGATACAATACAAGAAAAACACAACATATCAAGTCCCAGCCTAGATCTACTCCACACAACTATCTATCAAATCTATCACAATAGCATTATATCAAATGAAAAAGAACACAACATCAATCACACACAACACAGGATATACGTGGTTCACCCTCTCTCTAGGGATATGTCCACAAAACTGTGCTTTATAATATATTAAGATGAAGCATACAGTTCTTATATGTGCTCTTAGCTAGCATATATTCTCTTCTTCTCTCTCTTTCTCTCACCTCCCTGCGCACCCAGCTGTAGGGTTGATCCTTGCACCCAGCTGAAGATATTACAATACAGACTGCTCTCACAATACAATAGTTCTCTCTCAATAGAAATCTCTTCTCATGACATATTTGAACCTATCCCAGGTCCTCTTGACCTTTATTTATACATTACAATCACTCACTGACGGCCTTAGGCCGAAACATAAGTGTCAAAACCCTAGATACAAAAACCCTAGGTGTCCAAAACCCTAGGTCAACTTAACCCACATTTTTAGGGCTTCGCCAACCTGTCTTTCTTTCCTTCTCGTGCAGTGCTCCAAAGCATCCAACGGTGGATTTTTCCTCTTGCTGAGTTGTCCACGATCTGTCTTCCTTATTGATCTGTCATACTCAGTCTCCTCATCCAACGACTTGCTTTCTCTTACATCGCTCTGTCTTTTCTGCTCTTCTTCTCACTTTGACCCAGTATCAGTCACTGTGTCTTCTATGTAGTTCATGTTTCACTTTTTCTGCCTTAATCTTCACTTACTTCCATACCCAAGGGCCAACAAGCCCCCAACACTCACCTGTGACTCGTCCTAAGGCACTTCATATATGAACTTTCTATTTTTCTTTGACTTCAGACTACGCAGGGCAGCATGTGCTTTCAGCTCTATGCCTCCCTTCCTTGTGCACACTGTCTTTTTGGTGTCTGGTACCCAGTTTCAACTGCACCTAGTCCCTAGACCCTTTTCTTCATGATTTTACTAAGAGTTGTGAGGAAACTAGTTGTCATAATACAATTTCAACCAGCTGCCGTTCACCAAACCTTCCTTCCATTCTCCATTCAAAGTCTTCAACTGCGCATCTCCTCCTTCTGTGATATAGGCAACATCATATGGCCCAAGCCAATGCGTTTTGAACTTTCCTGGATGCTTCATGAACTTACTTTCATATACCAGAACCAAATCACCTTGCTTAAATACCTTCTTCTTGATGTGTCTGTCATGGTAGGCCTTCTCTCTTTCCTTATGTACCTATGGATGAAATCCTGCAATAAATATATCTTCTTCTAGTTCGACCAACTGCGCAAGCCTTGCTTGAACAATGCCAGTGTCATCCATATATGTAAAGGCAATGATTCTTAAGCTTGGGACCAAATATTCCATCGGGACAACTGCTTCGAGACCATAAACCAACTTAAAGGGAATCTGCATGGTCAGCTTCTTGCAAGTGGTTCTATAGGCCCATAGTATGGCTGGTACTTTTAAATCCCAGTCATCCCTGTTCACACTGCAAATCTTCGTCAGCGTTGTCTCCAAGATCTTGTTGAATGCTTCAACTGTCCCATTCACTTGTGGATGGTAAGGTGTGCTCTTCTGATGAGGGAATTAAAATTCCTTAGTCAAGGCTTCAACGGTCTTATTGATGAAATGTGTGCCTTGATCAATCATAAGGATCTTTGGGCATCCAAATCAGGTTATGATGTCATCAAATATAAAGTGTACAGTTGTAGTTGCACTACAGTCCTTAACTTCTCTTGCTTTGGCCCATCTGGTCAAGTACTCTGTCGCAGTGATTATGTGCCTTGCTCATGTGCACTTCCCTGGTGGGTTTATAGGTCCCACGAAATCAATGGCCCATTTCTCAAATGCTTGTAGGGTCAGCTGCGATGCTAACGGGTGGTTGATGTCTCTTGTTCTTGGTTGTGCTAACACAACTCCTAATGCAATAGAATATTCATCGACATGCATGTGAAATTCCTTGTTCCAATCTGGAAAAACCAAGATAGGTGCAGTAACCATTTTCTATTTCAGTGTGTCAAAGCTCTGTTGGCATTCCTCTGTCCACTAAAACTAACAGTCTTTCTTCAAAAGCTTCTCCATGGGTGTTGTAATTTGTGCATAGCATTTAATGAACTTCATGTAGTATCTAGTATGTCCCAGCGCAGTGCGCATCTGTTTAACTGAAGTAGGAGGGGGTAGATCAACTATAATGGCAATCTTAGATGGATCTACCAGCAATCCATGCTTGCATACAATATGACCTAACAACACTCCTAAGGGTGAAAAGAAGATGCAATTCTTCAGGTTTAAGTCAGTCTGACACTGTCTTCTCTTGTCCAACATTAGCCTTAAACATTCAATATGATTTTTCAATAAACCAAAAATAGTCCAATCATCAAAGTATGCTTCTAGGAATTTATTTAGAAACTCCTTGAATGCTTCGACCACCACCCTGGAAAATATGGCTGGGGCATTCTTCAATCCAAACAATCCACTATATACTGGTAGGATCCCCATTCTGTGGAAAAAGGTGGTCTTATGGCGATATTCCTTAGCAATTCGGATCTAGTGGTATCCTGAAAATCCATCTATACAAGAATATACCTCCTGGTCTCCTGCATTATCTAACACTTCGTCAGTAAATGGTGTAGGGAATGGGTCATGAAAACAGGCATCGTTCAGCTTCCTGAGATATACGCAGATCCTGATCTATCATGTCTTCTTGTCTTGTACCACCATAGGGCTAATCCACTCTGACTCCTCAACAGGTTCTATGATTCCTGCTTCCAGCATTCTTTCGAGCTCAATCTTCACGTTCTCCTTATATTTAGGGTTCAAATTGTAGGGTCTCTATTTGACTGGCCTGGCATCTGGTTTCAAAGGGATCCCCATCTCTCCCATAGGCCCTTTAATGCCCTTCATATCAATTAACTTGGTTGGAAACAAGTCTTGATATTCATGCAGTAACTCTGTGATCTTGTCAATAGTGGAAGCATCCCAATAGTCTCCCACATTTGCAAGATTCGGTGTTTGATATGTTCCAATATTGACTTTATTAATATTGATCGGTTGTGCAATAAATGGTAGCTCAACTCCTGGTCCTTCCACATCTCGTTGTCCTTTTGTTTCTGTGATGTTCACCTTCCGAGGATCATCGTCTTCATCAACATTGATATTGTAACAACCTTGCAGTTTTTGGAGAGGTGCAGTCCATTCGTCCTCTTCTTATTCCAAAGGGAGGCTAGATGCCCCCTCTACTTTCTATCTTACAATCTGTAATGCTTGATCCACTGTAGGATATTGTCTTTCAAACAAAAGGGTAGTCATAAATTTATGAGTCATACCTTCCCAATCTGCAGTGATGAGGCGCAGTTCTGCTTGAAGATACCAGTTGATAGGGGTTGTGTCCAGCGTGTTAATAAATTTGTGCACCCACTGCTCTTGAGGAATGTTGCTTCAGGCTTCCTCGCAGCTTCGCACATGGTCCTTCGGACAGCTTTGATCTATGTACCTAACTTCGCAACCTTCTACTTGCACTGAGAACCACACTATCATCAAAGCACGACATTGTACCCAGTCTGTAATGTTTTTTTTGTGTGTCCCCCACCATCTTGATGGTGTTTCTTTCAAGGCCTCATCCATTGCCAAAAATATTTGTTGTGTTGGTACAATTTCTTCAAAGTCCAACAAGAATGCTTCTAAGTGATTAAGACCATCAAAGTTTGGTAAGTTACTTATTGTTGTGCCAATCTAGCGAAATTCCCTGGTTAATCTAGCACATCTCCTTGTAGATACTTCATGCATTTTGTTCTGCCAGTTCTCCAATGCTTCTTTTGAATATGATGAACATGCGTTGTCACTTCGCCATCTTAGGTTCCCATCCACTGTAGGATTAATGTAATACTGTTGTCTGGATGTTAATTTGTATATGTTTTCTAGTTCATATGTGCGTTCTTCTTCTCTGATGGGTTCTGTGTATCGTTGACCTTCATCGAGATCTAAAGGTGCAATGACCCTAAGTCCTATTAATATTATGGTAGTTGCGGGAGGTATTTACCTCCACATGTGAACCTGACGAGAATAGAAGACTCTGGAAAGTAAGAGAAACCCTAATGAGTTGGCTAATAACCCTAGAAGCTTTGTCGGCTCAAGAAGATAATTTATATTAGGCTATTAGCCTCCAAGAGAAGAATTCGGCCAGAAATAATAATAATATACTGAATAGACACTTATCCAGAAGGAGAAGTCGGCCCCAGCAAAACTGGCAGAACCACTATAAATACAAGGTGCCAGTTCTCATTTTGACACATCTCAGAATCGCAGTTCCCAGTTTGGTGCACACTACAGTTGTAGTCTTGTGCACAAGTTTGGAGGAGAGTTGTTGGTGCAGCTGCAGCAGCAGCAAGTTTTCAATATTGGCTTGAATATCTCTTGGCTAGGGTTTGGACTATCTAATCATATTTTTGTGATGTGCTATCCTTGGGGAAATGTGCGCTACTCTTTGTTTGGCTATCTAGCCTAGGCTTTGCTTCTGGAGGAATTCTTAGTCAAGGTTAAGGTGCTCGGAGGGAGGCTTCGGCCTATGGTTAGGTCACGAGGGTATCGCCAATGGTAAAATGAGCACACCATATTTTATATTCTAACAGTTTATGGGCCCACACCCCTTCAGTCAGCCTAAAACGCTAGAAGGAAACATAGCCGCTAGATATTGAGCTCATTGAGGAACTGCCGCTAGGGTTACTAGTAGGAGTAGTTTCCAAAATCACTACAGCTAGGGTTACCAGCAAAAGCAGATGCAGAAACCCTAAACCTCTTGTCGAAGAACCTTAAGTGATGAGATTTACCTAATCTCCGGATAGATCAGTGCGCCCTAGCCCAGCGCATCTCTTGGTACTCTCAGAAGGCCAAGACATGAAGTTTGGATTTCTAGTCAAATCTAGGGTTTGACCAAGTCAAGCAAGCCATGACGAACTCTATGAAGTCTGAGAACAAGCTAGATGGAACCTCTAACTTCAGAGCATGGAAGACAAGGATTGACCTCATCCTTGCTAAGAATAAAGTGTTGGATATTGTGAAAGGAAAGATCATGAAGCCAGAGTTTAAAGAAGGAGAAGAGAAGGAACCACAGAACGTTGCAGCTATGGAGAAGTTGAAAGATGTTGACATCAATGCCATGAGTATCATAGTGGATTCCATAAAAGACCACTTGATACCCTACATCTCCCATCTTGATTCATTGAAGAAGATGTACGATGCCCTAACAAATCTCTTCTCAGTCAGAAACATTGGACAAGTTATGAGTCTAAAGAATGAGCTCTGTGACATGAAGATGAATGATGATGATAGCATAACATCATACTTTGTAAGGATATCCCAATTAAGAGATCAACTACAAGCTATTGAAGAGATCACTTCAGAAAAGGAATTAGTGAACGTAGTACTCAATGGTTTTCCCAAGAAATGGGATGCATTTTTCGCAAGCATGAACACAAGGAAGGAGTACCCGACATTTGAAGAACTTTGGACTTGTTGTGCTTAAGAAAAATCAAGGATCAATGCAAAAGAGAAACCTAAAAAGAAGTACGATGATCAAGCCTTCACAACAAGATTCAAGAACTTCAGGGACAAAAGAAAGTTCGATTCAAGAAGGAAGCCAAAACAAAGAAAAAATATTTCAGAAATACAGTGCTTCAACTTTCAAAAGTACGGTCACTATAGGAATCAATGTCCCAAGCTAAAGAAAAGGAAGGAGAAACACGAAGCATCGATTTACAAAGAAAAGGAACCTACAAAGAAGACTAAGCAAGATGGAAGAGACTTCTTCTACTAAAAGGTAACAACACTCTTCTTATTTATTGTACATCTCTTGCTTGTATCGTGTTTGCACATATCTTGTATATCTATCTCTTGGAAAACAATGTGTTCCAAGAAGAACTATACCTATGGAAGAACAACAAGATAAGAATGAATATCATTAGATAATACACATGAAGGGATGAAATACAAATCATGTGGAAACTACTGCAAGATAAGCCGAATCAATCATGAAGAAACTTAGAAGTCAGACATCAAGAGGAATTGGAGAAAGACTTATGACGACAACTAAGACGGAAACATGGACTCTGTTAGACAAAGGAAGCCAATTATATATTACATAAGACAATAAGGATGCAGATGGAAGTATGGACTCTATCAGACGGAGGGAGCCGATTATATGCACTCTTACATGAAGCAAGGATTGGAGGGAGCTAATCCTATGATCCATTGAAGATGATGAATTGTATATATCCATGGTAGCAGCCATGAAAGACAGTACGTGTTCAGCTCAACTGTAGAAGAAGACCTCTTAAAAGGAAAAACCTTAAAGTATTCCTAGTTGTTCATCCAGATCCGTGATCCTATGATGAAAAGAAAAAGTGTAATATCTAGGGCATGGAAACTAAAAGAAACTCCATGGACCCAAAAGTAAAAGAAAAACATGAAGATTCCAAGAAAGAAAAAGGAACCAGAACAACCAGTCATTGTATTAAAGAATCACAAGATTACCAGCCTGATATGATCTCACTAAAAGCAATCAAGTAGAAGAACTGAAATTCGTGATGAAGAACAGTGTATGAAAGACTTCTGAATGAAATCATTATGAGATCTAAAACCAGAGGTTCTCTCAAATGGAGGGAGAAGACTATGATGATTACTTGTTCCAGTACACCAGACATATCTCTGCATGAGTCATTGTATCATCTGCAACATCCATGAGTTAGAATTCTACATCAGATAAATGGAAAGAATGTTCTCTAGAGAAATTGAATAAAGTCTCAAGACTTTGAGGCATACCAGAAAGAGACTCCTATATGCAGATAAGAAGAAGACAACTTGGTGGAGAACCTCCAGTGCACAGCAGAAGCATGGTGAAGATTTCCTATAAAATCAAGATGACTACTCAGAAGATCAGATCTCATGATGACAGAAGAAGTGCCACATGGATATGTTTTAGTTCTCCAACTATGATATACTCTATTGTTCAGATCTACATGAAGCCTTCACAGTATTCCAAACTAAAGCACATTTGAAATCAATCATTACATTATCCATGATGAAGTCTAGAAAGGAGAGGTAAAGCTCGAGTATATTCCTACTGATGAGCAGACAACAGATATCCTGAAAAAACCTCTATCCAGAATCAAGTTTGTATATTTCCGAGAGAAGACGAGGATCGTGGAAATAACTCCCTTAGCTGAAAGGGAAGATTCTCCAAGCTAAGAGAAGGTACGAAAAAATATTTTTGAAAAACATTTATTTTTATGATTTAAGTAACTCTCCAGTTAGGAGGGAGCATTTATCTTTGCAATTGAAAGATAGTCCAGATTGGACAGATGTTTTCTTGTTCGAAAAGTGGATTGATATTTCTGACGGACAGTGACTTCCCATTGTAGTTAACATGGGAGGCAGACTGATTGTTGATGTATCATAAACAACGACTTCCCATTGTGGTTAACATGGGGAGTGGTCTAGGACAGTCATTCTTCTTAGCAGTCACTCTAAGTAGTGGTCAAGTATAATGGTCTTCCTCACCGGGCAGTCATTCTTTCGAAGTTCACAGTTGTGAGCAGTTTCGAAGAATGGTCTGTTTTGGAGGTTGATGCAGGACATACATTCCTTAGGGAAGACTCATTCTCTCCAAGTTACACTTTGTTTATTGTCGGAGGAATGGCCCAGGGTGGGGAATGGTTCGAACAATTATTCCTTAGGGCAGACTCATTCTCTCCAGGTTACACTTTGTTCAGTGTCGGAGGAATGGCCTAGGGTGGGGAACAGTCTAGGCTCAACAATCAGGGACAGTCATTCCTTAGGGTTTATACATTCTCTCCAGGGTGCACTTTAATTAGTGTAGGAGGAATGGCCCAGGGTGAGGAATGGTCCAAACATTTCTTAGGGTTTATACATTCTGTCCAAGGTGCACTTTAATTAGTGTAGGAAGAATGGTGCAGGGTGAGAAATGGTCCAGGCTCAGAAATCAGAAATAATCCTTCTTCCTTGTTTGTGAAGAATAGGGCAGATAGCCCATTACTGACGAGGGCAAATATTCTTTCAGATCTCACAAACGTGAGTGAAAGATTGGCCCAGATGATTCAGTTTATATTTAACAATATTTTTTTGTGCAGGATGGCATCAGATGATTGTTATGGAGACTACTTATCTCCAGACAGTAGATATATACTACTATGGTGAATATGTTTCACTATTTTGAGGCAGATATTCTTTCAGAGCTCACAGATGTGAGTGAAATATTGGCCCAAATAATTCAGTATATATCATAACATTGTTTCTATGCAGATTGCTATCAGATGTTTGTTATGAAGACTGTATGACAGTACAGGAAGACTATTGTGGTGGATATGTTCCACCGTTCGCAACCATTACGTTGCTAATCAAGTACTTGTGTGTTACTTGGTGTGGTAGTAAACCACTTGGATTGTAGTTATGTACTACTATGAATAGACACAGTCGTGTTCTATCCTTGTTCTAATTGCCTTGAAGACTATCAACATTTTATTGGAGATAATGATCATTCAGATGAATGATGAACAGAGATTTTCCAGACGGAAAATAGTTTAGAGATTTTACTCCTCTTGTATCACTCTATGGTGAGAGTGACGTATTCAACATCATATCTAATTACTCAGATGAAGTATGGTTTCAAGAGATGATGCAGCTGATGGTGATGGTGATGCTCATGATCTAGTCATGAAATAGTCTAGATGACTATATTGATGCTACCGGGTAAATGGTATGTTTTGTGCTCTAGTCCATTACCTGTAAATACCTATCTAGCTAGGAGGGAGTGTTAATATTATGGTAGTTGCGGGAGGTATTTACCTCAACGTGTGAACCTGACGAGAATAGAAGACTCCGGGAAGTAAGAGAAACCCTAATGAGTTGGCTAATAACCCTAGAAGCCTTGTCGGCTCAAGAAGGTAATTTATATTAGGCTATTAGCCTCCAAGAGAAGAAGTCGGCCAGAAATAATAATAATATACTGAACAGACACTTATCCAGAAGGAGAAATCGACCCTAGCAAAACTGGCAAAACCACTATAAATGCAGGGTGCCAGTTCTCATTTTGACACATTTCAGAATCACAATTCTCAGTTTGGTGCACACTGCAGTTGCAGTCTTGTGCGCAAGTTTGGAGGAGAGCTGTTAGTGCGGCTGCAGCAGCAACAAGTTTTCAGTATTGGCTTGAATATCTCTTGGCTAGGGTTTGGACTATCTAATCAACTTTTTTTATGCGCTATCCTTGGGGAAAGGTGTGCTACTCTTTGTTTGGCTACCTAGCCTAGGGTTTGCTTCCGAAGGAATTCTCAGTCAAGGTTAAGGTGCTCGGAGGGAGGCTTTGTTAAGAACCAAACATCAATATAGCATATAAAAACCTCAGGAAAAGTACTCAATGCCTTGAAAAAGAGATAATATCAGATAATAAGCCTCTTCGAGGGGGCAACCTCCTTTTACCCCACTTAAATGTTCAAGTACAAGATGA
>WSFP011516879.1:0-12743 GCA_009831015.1 Picea engelmannii | reverse complement strand
CCCCCCCCTCTAAGTGTGGTAGGTGTGTCCAACAATGGCACCCAAGAGAGAGGGGTGTTCTAGTTGAAATCCTATCCCAGGAATCCATCAGAGTTGAAGGTTCCTCAATCCAAGTCTCGATTTTCGTTTTATGCCTAGTTGCAAGTCGCATCCCAATCCATTTCGGGGACTCTTTGGAATTCCTCCTCCGAGCTTAAAATACGAACATAGAAACATTTTTGACCTCCATGAGATTCTACATGCTTTTTTAGGCATGGAATAGGTGAGCACATTTTCTATCCTCTCACGAGGCATGGTTTTGTAAATTGGACCCCTAAATGTTGTAATTCTTCTTACCAAACAAAGCACTAGTTATCGAAATCGATGAAAAAAACAACATCCGTGGGGTTCGAACCGAGAGTGAGGGGTTCTCTAGATAAAATTCTATGCCAAGAATCCAACAGAGACGATGACTCCTCAATCTGAGTCTCGGTTTTCATTTTATACCCAGTTGCAATTCGCATCCCAAACCATTTCGGGGACTCTTGGCCAATTCCTGCTCAGGGCATAAAAGACTAACAGAGAAACATTTTTTAATTCTGTAAGATGCTTCATGATTGTTTAGGCATGGACCAGGTGACCAAGTTATGCATCCACTCCTGAGGCATGGTTTCATAAATTGGCCCCTTAACCCAAATGTTGCGTTGCCTCAAACTGAGAAAAAAAGTAGTTCTTGAAATCAATGATTAAAGAAACTTCTGATGAATGGAACCTGTGAGTGAGGGGTTCTCTAGCTAAAATACTATGCCAAGAATCCAATAGAGATGATGATTCCTCAATCCAAGTCTTGATTTTCATTTTATGCTCAGTTGCAAGTCTCATCCCAAACCATTTTAGGAACTCTTGGCGAATTCCCGCTCAGGGAATAAAAGACTAACGAAGCAACATTTTTGAGTTCCGTGAGATGATGAAAGATTTTTTATGCATGGAATAGGTGACAAAATTTTCCATCCACTCCTGAGGTATGGTTTCGTAAATTGGACCTTAAATCCAAATGTTGCATTGCTTCTTACTGAGTAAAGCACTAGTTATCAAAATCAATGAAAAAAACTACTTTCGAGGGGTTGGAACTGAGAGTGAGGTTTTATCTAGCTGAAATCCTATCCTTGGAATCCATCAGAGTCGACGGTTACTCAAACTGAGTCTCGATTTTCGTTTTATGCCCAGTTGCAAGTCACATCCTAAACCATTTCAAGGACTCTTGGCAATTCCTCCTCCGGGCATGAAATCCTAACAGTGTAGCATTTTTGAGCTCCATGAGATTCTGCATTCTTGTTTAGGAATGGACTAGGTGACCACATTGTCCATCCACTCCCGAGGCATGGTTTCATAAATTGGACCCTTAAATCCAAATGTTTCATTGCTTTTTACTGAGAAAAGCACTAGTTATCGAAATCGATGAAAAAAATAACTTACGAGGGGTTGGAATCGAGAGTGAAGGGTCCTCTAGATAAATTCCTATGCCAAGAATCCAACAGAGATGAAGGTTCCTTAATCTGAGTTTCAGTTTTTGTTTTATGCCCAGTTGCAATTCGCATCCCAAACCATTTCGGGGAGTCTTGGCGAATTCCTGCTCAGGCCATAAAAGACTAACGGAGCAACATTTTTGAGTTCTGTGAGATGATGAAATATTTTTTAGGTATGGACTAGGTGACCAAATTATCCATCCTCTCCCAAGGCATGGTTTTGTAAATTGGCCAATTAATCCAAATACTGCATTACTTCAAACTGAGAAAAACACTAGTTCTGAAAATCAATGATTAAAGCAACATCTGAGGCATGGCACCCGTGAGTGAGGGGTGCTATAGATGAAATCCTATCCCAGGAATCCATTGGAGTCGATGGTTCCTCAATCCAAGTCTCTATATTCATTACATGCCCAGTTGCAAGTCATATCCCAAACCATTTCGGGGACTCTTGGCCAATTGCTCCTGAGGGCATAAAAGCCTGACGAAGAACATTTTTGAGTTCCATGAGATGTTGCAAGATTTTTTAGGCATGGACTAGTTGACTGTATTTTCCATTCGCTCCTGAGGCATGGTTTCATAAATTGGACCCCTTAATCCAAATGTTTGTTTGCTTCAAACTGAGCAAAACACTAGTTCTCGAAATCAATGAGTAAAGAAACGTTTGAGGCATGGCACTCGTGAGAGAAGGGTTCTCTAGCTGAAATCCTATCCCAAGAATACATCGTAGTCAACGGTTTCTCAATCCGAGTCTCAATTTTCATTTTATCCCCAATTGCAAGTCGCATCCCAAACCATTTCAGGGACTCTTAGAAATTCCTCCTTCGGGCATAAAATCCTAGCGAAACAACATTTTTGAGTTCCATGAGATTCTGCACGCTTATTTAGGAATGGTTTCGTAAATTGAACCCCAAATCCAAATGTTGCATTGCTTCTTACTGAGCAAATCACTAGTTACGAAATCAATGAAAAACACAACTTCCAAGAAGTTGGAACCGTGAGTGAGGGGTGATCTAGCTAAAATCCTATGCCAGGAATCCAATAGAGATGACAGTTTCTCTATCCGAGTCTCGGTTTTCATTTTATGCCTAGTTCCAAGTCACATCCCAAACCATTTCGGGGACTCTTGGCCAATTCCCTCTTAGGGCATAAAAGACTAACAAAGCAACATTTTTGAGTTCCATGAGATGCTGCAATCTTGTTTAGGCATCGACTAGGTGACCAGTTTATCCATCCACTCCCAAGGCATGGTTTCGTAAATTGGCCCCTTAACCCAAATGATGCATTGCTTCAAACTGAGAAAAGCACTAGTTCTCAAAATCAATGATTAAAGAAACTTATGAGGCATGGCACCTGTGAGTGATGGGTTCTCTAGATGAAATACTATCCCAGGAATCCATCAGAGTCAACCGTTCCTCAATCTGAGTCTCGATATTCGTTATATTCATAGTTGCAAGTCACATCCCAAACCATTTAGAGGACTCTTGGTCAATTCCTCTCAAGGGCATAGAAACCTAACGGAGCAACATTTTTGAGTTCCGTAAGATGATCGAATATTTTTTAAGCATGGACTAGGTGACTATAGTTTCCATCCTCTCCCGAGGCATAGTTTCATAAATTGGACCCATTAATCCAAATGTTGGTTTGCTTCAAACTGAGAAAAACACTAGTTCTCTAAATCAATGAGTAAAGAAACTTATGAGGCATGGAACCTAGGAGAGAGGGGTGCTCTATCTGAAATTCTATCCTAATAATCCATAGGATTCGATGGTTCATCAATCCAAGTCTTGTTTTTCATTTTATGCCCAGTTGCAAGTTGCATCCCAAACCATTTCGGGGACTCTTGAAAATTCTTCCTCCGGGTATAAAAGCCTAATGGAGCAGTAGTTTTGAGCTCCATGAGATTCTGTATGATTTTTTAGGCATGTACTAGGTGACCACATTGTCTATCCTCTCCCAAGGCATGAGTTCATAAATTGGACCCCTAAATCCAAATGTTGCATTGCTTCTTACCGAGCAAAGAACTAGTTATCAAAATCAATGAAAAAAAAAATTCCGAGGGGTTGGAACCGGGGTTGAGGGGTGATATAGATAAAATACTATGCCAGGAATCCAACAGAGATGATGGTTCCTCAATCTGAGTCTCGGTTTTCATTTTATGCCAAGTTTCAAGTTGTATTCCAAACCATTTCAGGGAATATTAGCCAATTCCCGCTCAGGCCATAAAAGACTAACAAAGCAACATTTTTGAGTTCTGTGATATGATGCAATATTATTTAGGCATGGAATAGGTGACCAAATTATCCATCCACTCCCGAGGCATGGTTTCATAAATTGGCCCCTTAATCCAAATGTTGCATTGCTTCAAACTGAGAAAAACATTAGTTCTCGAAATCAATGATTAAAGCAACTTTTGAGGCATGGCACCTATGAGCGAAGGGTGCTCTATATGAAATCCT
This sequence comes from Picea engelmannii, assembly GCA_009831015.1. NCBI lineage: Eukaryota > Viridiplantae > Streptophyta > Pinopsida > Pinales > Pinaceae > Picea > Picea engelmannii. The sequence goes on along the minus strand of WSFP011516879.1, from coordinate 8,779 downwards.
ATTCCAGGAATCCATCGGAGTCAATGGTTCCTCAATCTGAGTCTTGATATTCATTATACGCCTAGTTGCAATTCGTATCCCAAACCATTTCGGGGACTCTTGGCCAATTGCTCCTAAGGGCATAAAAACCGAATGGAGCATCATTTTTGCGTTCTATGAGATGTTGCAAGATTTTTTAGGTGTGGAATAGGTGAATATATTTTCCATCTTCTCTTGAGGCACGGTTTCATAAATTGGACCCCTTAATCCAAATGTTTGTTTGCTTCAAACTGATAAAAACACTAGTTCTCGAAATCAACGAGTAAAGAAACTTCCAAGGCATGGCACCCAAGAGAGAGGGGTGATCTAGTTGAAATGTTATCAAATGAATCCATCGGATTCGATGGTTCCTAAATCTGAGTCTCGGTTTTCATTTTATGCCCAGTTGCAAGTCACATCTCAAACCATTTTGGGGACTCTTGGCAATTCCTCCTCCGGGCATAAAATCCTAACAAAGAAACATTTTTGAGCTCCATGAGATTTTTCATGCTTGGTTAGGCATGGACTAGTTGAACACATTTTCCATCCGCTCCCGAGGCATGGTTTCATAAATTGGACCCCTAAATCCAAATGTTGCATGGATTCTTACTGAGCAAAGTACTATTTATCGAAATCGATGAAAACAACAACTTCCAAGGGGTTGGAACTGAGAGTGAGGGGTGCCCTAGCTAAAATCCTATCCTAGGAATCCATCGAAGTTGATGGTTCCTCAATCCGAGTCTTCATATTCATTATATTCATAGTTGCAAGTCGCATCCCAAACCATTTCGGGGACTCTTGGCTAATTTCTCTTGAGGGCATAAAAACCTAACAGAGCAACATTTTTGAGTTCCGTGAGATGTTGCAATATTTTTTAGGCATGCAATAGGTGACTGTATTTTCCATCCTCACCCGAGGCATGGTTTCATAAATTAGACCCCTTAATCCGAATGTTGGTTTGCTTCAAACTGAGCAAAACACTAGTTCTCGAAATCAATGAGTAAAGCAACTTTCGAGGCATGGCACCTAGGAGAGAGGGGTACACTAGCTGAAATCCTATCCTAGGAATCCATCGGAGTCGATGGTTCCTCAATCTGAGTCTCATTTTTCATTTTATGCCCAGTTTCAAGTTGCATCCCAAACCATTTCAGGGACTCTTGGAAATTCCTCCTCTGGGCATAAAAGCCTAACGGAGCAACATTTTTGAGCTCCATGAAATTCTTCATGCCTATTTAGGCATGTACTAGGTGACCAAATTTTCCATCCACTCCCAAGCATGGGTTCATAAATTGGACCCCTAAATCCAAATGTTGCATTGCTTCTTACTGAGAAAAACACTAGTTATTGAAATCGATGAAAAAAAGAACTTAAGAGGGGTTGGAACTGAGAGTGAGGGGTGCTCTGGCTAAAATCCTATGCCAAGAATCCAACGGAGATGACGGTTCCTCAATCTGAGTCTCGGTTTTCATTTTATACCCAATTGGAAGTTGCATCCCAAACCATTTTGGGGACTCTTGGCCAATTCCTGCTCAGGGCATAAAAGACTAATGGAGCAACATTTTTGAGTTATGTGAGATGTTTCAAGCTTGTTTAGGAATGGAATAGGTAACCAAACTATCCATCGGCTCCTGAGGCATGGTTTCATAATTTTCCCCCTTAATCCAAATGCTCAATTGCTTCAAACTGAGCAAAAAACTTGTTCTCGAAATCAATGATTAAAACAACTTTTAAGGCATGACACCCCTGAGTGATGGGTGCTTTAGATGAAATCATATCCTAGGAATCCATCATATTCGACAGTTCCTCAATATGAGTCTCGATATTCGTTATATGCCCAGTTGCAAGTCACATTCCAAACCATTTCGGGGACTCTTGGCCAATTTCTCCCGAGGGCATAAAACTTGACAAAGCAACATTTTTGAGTTCCGTGAGATATTGCAAGACTTTTTAGGTGTGGACTAGGTGAATATATTTTCCATCTGCTCCCGAGACAGGTTTTCATAAATTTGACACCTTAATCCAAATGTTTGTTTGCTTCAAACTAAGAAAAACACCAGTTCTCGAAATCAATGAGAAAACAAGTTCCAAGGCATGGAACCTACGAGATAGGGGTGCTCTAGCTAAAATCCTATCCCAGGAATCCATTGGAGTCGATGGTTCCTAAATCTGAGTCTCGGTTTTTGTTTTATGCCTAGTTGCAAGTCGCATCCCAAACCATTTCGGGGACTCTTGGCAATTCCTCCTCCAGGCATGAAAGCCTAACAGAGAAACATTTTTGACATCCATGAGATTCTACATGCTTGTTTAGGCATGGACTAGGTGACCACATTGTCCATCCTCTCTTGAGGCATGGTTTTGTAAATTGGACCCCTACATCCAAATTTTGCATTGCTTCTTACTGAGCAAAGCACTAGTTATCAAAATCGATGAAAAAAACAACTTCCAAGGCATTGGAACTGGGAGTGATGGCTGCTCTAGCTAAAATACTATGTCAAGAATCCAACATAGACGACGGTTCCTCAATCCCAGTCTTGGTTTTCATTTTATGCCCAGTTGCAAGTCGCATCCCAAACCATTTTGGGGACTCTTGGCCAATTCCCACTCAAGGCATAAAAGACTAATAGAGAAACTTTTTTGAGTTGCATGAGATGGTGCAAGCTTGTTTAGGCATGGACTAGGTGACCAAATTATCCATTCGCTTGCGAGGCATGGTTTCATAAATTGGCCCTTAAACCAAATGTTGCATTGCTTCAAACTGAGCAAAAGACTAGTTCTCAAAATCAATGATTAAAGTAACTTTTGAGGCATAGCAACCATGAGTGAGGGGTTCTCTAGCTAAAATCCTATGCCAGGAATCCAACAGAGACGATGGTTCCTAATTCTGATCGTTTTATGCCCACTTGCAAGTCACATCCCAAACCATTTAAGGGAATCTTGGCCAATTCCTGCTCAGGGAATAAAAGACCAATGGAGAAACATTTTTGAGTTCCATGAGATGATGCAATCTTGTTTATGCATGTACTAGGTGACCAAATTATCCATCCTCTCTTGAGGCATGGTTTTGTAAATTTTCCCCTAAATCCAAATGTTTCATTGCTTCTTACTAAGCAAAGAACGAGTTATCGAAATAGATGGGAAAAAATACTTCTGAGGGGTTGGAACCATGAGTAAGGGGTTCTCTAACTGAAATCCTATCCCAGGAATCCATCGGAGTTGACGGTTCCTCAATCCGAGTCTTCATTTTCATTTTATGCCCAGTTGCAAGTCGCATCCCAAAAAATTTCAGGGACTCTTGGGAATTCCTCCTCTGGGCATAAAAGCCTAACATAGCATCATTTTTGAGCTCCATGAGATTCTTCATGCTTGATTAGGCATGGCATATGTTACCACATTGTCCATCCTCTCCCGAGGCATGGTTTTGTAAATTGGACACCTAAATACAAATGTTGCATTGCTTCTTACTAAGAAAAGCACTAGCTATCAAAATCGATTAAAAATACAACTTTCGAGGGGTTGGAACCGAGAGTGTGGATCCTCTAGCTAAAATCCTATGCCAGGAATCCAATAGAGATGATGGTTCCTCAATCCAAGTCTCGATTTTCCTTTTATGCCCAGTTGTAAGTCACATCCCAAACCATTTCCAAGACTCTTGGACAATTCCCGCTTAGAGTATAAAAGACTAACAAAGCAACATTTTTAAGTTTTGTGAGATGATGGAAGATTTTTTAGTCATGGACTAGGTGACCAAATTATCCATCTTCTCCTGAGACATGGTTTCATAAATTGCCCCCTTAATCCAAATGCTACATTGCTTCAAATTGAGCAAAACACTAGTTCTCAAAATCAATGATTAAAGAAACTTTTGAGGCATGGAACCTGTGAGTGAGGGGTGCTCTAGATGAAATCCTATCCCAGGAATCCATTGGAGTCGACGGTTCCTCAATCCAAGTCTCTATATTCGTTATATGCCAAGTTTCAAGCCACATCCAAAACCATTTTGGGGACTCTTGGCCAATTGCTACTGAGGGCATAAAAACCTAACGAAGAAGCATTTTTGAGTTCTGTGAGATGCTGCAATATTTTTTAGGCATGGAATAGGTGACTATATTTTCCATCCTCTCCCAAGGCATGTTTTTATAAATTGGACCCCTTAATCCAAATGTTGGTTTGCTTCAATCTGACCAAAACACTAGTTCTCAAAATCAATGAGTAAAGAAACTTACGAGGCGTGGAACCCGAGAGAGAGAGGTGCTATAGCTGAAATATTATTCCAAGAATCCATCGGAGTCAATGGTTCTTGAATATGAGTCTCGTTTTTCGTTTTATGCCTAGTTGCAAGTCACATCCCAAACCATTTTGGGGACTCTTGGCAATTCCTCCTCCAGGCATAAAAGCCTAACAGAGTAGCATTTTTGAGGTCCATGAGATTGTGCATGCTCATTTAGGCATGGACTAGGTGAGCACTTTGTCTATCCTCTCCCAAGGCATGGTTTCGTAAATTGGACACGTAAATCCAAATGTTGCATTGCTTCTTACAAAGAAAAGCACTAGTTATCAAAATCGATGAAAAACAAAACTTCTGAGGGGTTGGAACCTAGAGTGAGGGGGGATATAGCTAAAATCCTATGCTAGGAATCCAACATAAATGATAGTTCCTCAATTTGAATCTCGTTTTTCATTTTATGCCCAGTTGCAAGTTGCATCCCAAACTATTTTGGGTACTCTTGGCCAATTCCTGCTCAGGGCATAAAAGACTAACAGAGCAACATTTTTGAGTTCCATGGGATGATGCAATATTTTTTAGGCATGGAATAGGTGACCAAATTATCCATCCTCTCCCAAGGCATGGTTTTGTAAATTGGCCCCTTAATCCAAATGTTGCATTGCTTCAAACTGAGCAAAACACTAGTTCTCAAAATGAATGATTAAAGCAACTTCTGAGGCATGGCACCAACGAGTGAGAGTTTCTCTAAATGAAATCCTATCCCAGGAATCCATCAGAGTCGATGGTTCCTCAATTTGAGTCTCGATATTCTTTATATTCCTAGTTGCAAGTCCCATCCTAAACCATTTCGGGGACTTTTGGCCAATTTCTCCCGAGGGAATAAAAACCTAACAGAGCATCATTTTTGTGTTCCGTGAGATGTTGGAAGATTTTTTAGGTGTGGACTAGGTGACTATATTTTCCATCCACTCCCGAGGCACGGTTTCATAAATTTGACCCCTTAATCCAAATGTTGGTTTTGTTCAAACTGAGCAAGACACTAGTTCTCGAAATCAATGAGTAAAGAAACTTCTGAGGCATGGCACATGGGAGAGAGGGGTGTTCTAGCTGAAATACTATCCGAGGAATCCATAGGAGTTTATGGTTCCTCAATACCATACTCAGTTTTTGTTTTATGCCCAATTGCAAGTTGCATCCCAATCCATTTTGGGGACTCTTGGAAATTCCTCCTTCAGGAATAAAATCCTAACAAGGCATCATTTTTTAGCTCCATGGGATTATGCATGCTTGTTTAGGCATGGAATAGGTGACCACATTGTCCATCCTCTCTCGAGGCATGCTTTCATAAATTGGACCCCTAAATCCAATTATTGCATTGCTTCTTACTGAGCAAAGCACTAGTTATCGAAATCGATGAAAAAAACAACTTCTGAGGGGTTGGAACTAGGAGTGAGTGGTGATCTAGATAAAATCCTATGCCATAAATCCAACAGAGAACATGGTTCCTCAATCCGAGTCTTGATTTTCAATTTATGTCCAGTTGCAAGTCGCATCACAAACCATTTTGGGGACTCTTGGCCAATTCTCGCTCAAGGCATAAAAGAATAACAGAGCAACATTTTTGAGTTCCATGAGATGATGCAATATTGTTTACGAATGGACCAGGTGACCAAATTATCCATCCTCTCCTGAGGCATGGTTTCATAAATTTTTCCCTTAACCCAAATGTTGCATTTCTTCAAACTGAGAAAAACACTAGTTCTGAAAATCAATGATTAAAGCAATTTCTGAGGCATGGCACCTATTAGTGAGGGGTGCTCTAGATCAAATCCTATCTTAGGAATCCATCGAAGTCAATAGTTCCTTAATCTGAGTCTCGATATTCGTTATATACCCAGTTGCAAGTCACATGCCAAACAATTTCAGAGACTCTTGGTCAATTGCTCCTGAGGGAATAAAAACCCAATGAAGCATCATTTTTGAGTTCTGTGAGATGTTGTAATAGTTTTTAGGTGTGGAATAGGTGACTATATTTTCCATCCTCTCCTAAGGCACATTTTCATAAATTGGACCCCTTAATTCAAATGTTGGTTTTCTTCAAACTGACCAAAACACTAGTTCTCAAAATCAATGAGTAAAGCAGCTTTTGGGGCATGGAACTTGAGAGAGAGGGGTGTTCTAGATGAAATCCTATCCAAGGAATCCATCGGAGTCGACAGTTCCTCAATCTGAGTCTTGGTTTTCATTTTATTCCCAGTTGCAAGTCACATCCCAAACCATTTCGGGGACGCTTGATAATTCCTCCTCTGGGCATAAAAGCCTAACCGAGAAACATTTTTCAGCCCCATGAGATTCTACATGCTTATTTAGGAATGGACCAGGTAACCACATTGTCGATCCGCTCCCAAGGCATGGTTTCATAAATTGGACCCCTAAATAGAAATGTTACAATGTGTCTTACTGAGCAAAGCACTACTTATCGAAATCGATGAGAAAAATAACTTCCGAGGGGTTGGAAATAGGAGTGAGGGGTGCTCTAGATAAAATCTTATTCCAAGAATCCAACAGAGATGACGGTTCACCAATATGAGTCTCAATTTTCATTTTATGCGCAGTTGAAATTCGCATCCCAAACCATTTCGGGGACTCTTGGCCAATTCCCGCTCAGGGCATAAAAGACTGACAAAGCAACATTTTTTAGATGTTTCAAGTTTGTTTATGCATGGACTAGGTGACCAAATTATCCATCCACTCCCGAGGCATGGTTTCTTAAATTGGACCCCTTAATCCACATGTTGAATTTCTTCAAATTTAGAAAAACATTAGTTGTCAAAATCAATGAGTAAAGCAACTTCCGAGGCATGACATCTGAGAGTGAGGGGTGCTCTAGCTAAAATCCTATTCTAGTAAGCCATCAGAGTCGGAGGTTCCTCAATATGAGTCTCAATATTCATTTTATGCCCAATTGCAAGTTGCATCCCAAACCATTTCGGGGACTCTTGGCCAGTTGTTCACGAAGGCATAAAAACTAAGTAAATTCTACATGTATCTGTCAACTAACTACTATATCTTATTGCTTGAAAAAATACTGCACCAATTTCAACTGCACATTGAGTTTAAAAACCACTAATTCCTACATAAAAATGTGGTTTGCACTATTGTTAACCATCACCATAACTAACTTATTCTTCAACTTGGATTGAACAAAACTAATACTTGTATAGTTCTACTCTTGTCTTGAAAAAAAACAATATTTGTATAGTTCTAATCTTGTCTTGAAGAAAACTAATATTTGTATAGTTCTAGTCTTGGATTTCCTTAGACATATTACCAACTAAAGCACCCAAGATTTGCAACACACCAATTGATGGTTGGATTTCTTACTCTATAGCATTGACCCTCATCTTCAATGGACATTTCTTATAATAATTCTAATTTGCACAAATCCAACAAACAACAACCTTACTACTATTTTTTTCTTAGATCCATATGATAAACTTATCATGTCCATAGTGTTATCACATTAATATGTCCTTAATATGTCCAAAATCAAGAGGGATATCACATTAAATTAGGTGGTTGCCACTAATATTGGTAATTGCACCCTAGTTTAATTGTGCATCCAAAACTAAAGATATAAATTTTTATTTAGAAATTTGAATATCTTAAATTTTCTTTAACTTCATTTTCAACAAGTTGTCGAAAGATCTTAAATTTGTCGAATACTTCTGACTTTTGTTTCAAGAAGTAAACCCAAGATATTCTACTGAAATCATCAACAAAGAGTAAAAAATATTTGCAACCACCGAAAGAATTTTCAAGGGGTCCACAAACATCACTGTGAACTAGTTGCAACCTCCGATTTGCACGCCATAAACTTGTTGAAAAACTTTCTCGACTCTGTTTTCCATAAATGCATGCTTCACATTTTGAAGTATCCTTTTTGAAAGTGGGAAGTCCCTTAACCATCCCTTGTTTTTGCAATTGAGATAGACTTTCAAAGTTGAGATGTCCATATCTCACATGCCACAACCTGATAGGAGAGATACCTGTACTGAATGATCCTGCAAAGTCTGAATGTCTTGGAATAACTGTTCCTTTCATCCTTAATAGTTTTTCGTCTTCATATCCTGTCATCACTGTTTTCATATTTTGTTTAACTGAATTTATCTTCACCAAGCCATCTTCCATAATGACTTGATGTCCTGCTTTTCGAATTGTGACTAAAGACAACAAATTCTTTTTGAAAGTGGGTACATACCATACATTTGAAATTAGTCATTCTCCAATATTAGGTAAATAAACTTTAACGACTCCTTTTCCATAAGGAGTATGTTGAGTATGATCTGTAAGAAAAACAGGATTAAGATGACATTCTTTAAAATCCCAAAACAAGTCACGTCTGAAAGTCATGTGTTGAGATGCCCCTGAATCTAAAATCCAAGCATCTTCATAATCACTTTGAAAGTCATTTGAAATATGTAATGTTGAAGATGAGGTAAACACATATTCTGAATCATCATCCTGTCGATCATT
>WSFP011516871.1:0-12743 GCA_009831015.1 Picea engelmannii | reverse complement strand
GACTCAAAGAGTGGATGGATACTCAAAATTTAATCTCTCTCTGGGACATCTCTATCTGGGGGAACGATGAGCACAAGATGTGGCTTTGGTGGGGAATGGTTAACTACCCCCCTGAATTAGAAGAGGAATGGAACGTCTTGAAGCTCTGCCTATAAGGGAAATCCCCCTTCAAAAAAAGGGGAAAAGACAAATGAGGCTGGGGAGTGAGTTCAAGGATCTAAACTACTGCAGCAGGGTATCAGCTCACCAATGCCAACCCCAATGTTCCTTCAAACCCAGCAATCTGGAAAGCAATTTGGAACTTCAAGTCCATCCCAAATATCGACATGTTTATTTGGACTCTGGCTCACAAAAGCATCCTAATGGGAGAAAACCTTAGAAGAAGGGGGTGGGAAGGCCCCTATAGATGCCCACTCTGCCTACACACAGAAGAAACCACAGATCATCTACTCCTCAACTGTGATTTTTCCAAAGAAGTCTAGAGGTTGGAACTGGGAATGCAAAGGGGGGTAATTATTCCACAAGATACCAGCAACCTTCTCCAACACTGGGACTCCACCTTTCCCTTCCAGTCGAAGAAAAACAGCCAAACCTATGCTCTATGGAGTGTTCTCCCCAAGTTCATCCAGTGGAAAATATGGTTGGAGAGAAACAATAGACTTTTCAGAGACCTCAAAAGAAGCCCATCCCAAGTTGCAACCAAGATTCATGCCCTCTTTAGTGAAAGCTCTCCCCACTTCTGCCAAACAAAGAACTCTAGAGCGCTAGAGGGGGAAGAGGAACAGTGGTTGGTTCAGTTTAAAATTCAAGACAAGGCGGGGGAAAAGGCCAACTTCTCTGGCCAAGAAGCCTGGGAACTACGAAAAGGGAAACAAGATTTTGACGAATGGAAGACAAAGGAAAATAAACACATTTTTTCCTTCGACTGGGCCTCCAAAGGGAACCCAGGCTTGGCAGGGGGTGGAGGGATACTTGAAAGCCCCACCGGCTCAACAATTTTAAGCTACGCCTGGGGACTTGGAACCAAAACCAACAACAAAGCAGAAGCCCTAGCCCTCTGGCAAGTGCTTAATCAAGCAATCAAGAATAGTATTCAGGAGCTGGTTATAATTGGGGACTCCCAAATAGTAATCAAAGCCTTAATCCACCATTCCAAGCTCCAAAATGCAAAACTCAATAACCTCCTGGAAAAAATACAACTTCTACTTGGGAATTTCCGGTCTTTTAAGATTTAAGTTCCGGTATTGCGAAATTTAAATGAGAAAGCAGACGTCGAGGCCAACAAAGGTGTCCTCTTAACTGCTGGAACTTTGCAACTAAATGGAACTACGTCCAAAGCGGATATGCCATGACTCAAGGGAGAAATCCCAAAAAAAGGTTAAAAGTCACGAGATGGATAGGAAAAGACAGCATGAAAGAAGGCTAGGGCCAAATCCAAAGCGTTTCAAGACTAAGGCGCTACAGGACAGCGCAAGGGGACAGAAGGGACATCATAAAACATAATGAGGTTGTTGATTCCAGTGGAGGAGGAGACAGAATAGCATGTCGCCCATACCCCTCAGATCTTGCAAATCGTATGGAGGATTCGATCAGGAAGGAGGGGAAGCTTAAATCGAGGAGAGGAACTCAGTCCCTCACACTAACCTCACGCAGAGACAGTCAAGAAGGAGCATAGCCCATCAAAGAGAAGAACAAGTGAACCAGTAGATCACAAGGAGAGGAGAAGAAGCCAGCAAAAATGGCATCCAGCTCGGGAAGCAAACCAACCACAGAAGAAAGGTTGAATGTGACGGATGAAGCTCTGGAAAATTTAAAACAAATGTTGAACTACCAACTGGACTTCCTTCAAAATATAGATATAGAAGCAGGAAGAAGACTGGAGAGGCTGGAAGGGAACATCACCACCACTAAATTCGAGATCACTGAGGAGCTGGGCAAACTACATAAGGAACTAAAGAATCCCAAGAAATAATTTGAGGACAGAATCACCCAGCTGGAAGAAAAAATGGCCCAGCTAAACATTGACTGGAAGCAAGGTCCAGAGAAGTAATTCAGTTTTCAATTCACAAAAGGGAGTTCTGCACCATCTCAGCAAGACTGGCATTTTGTATAGAAGCCTCTGCTGTAAATAAAATTGTAAAAAATCCCACCCTGGAAGGACAGTATAGCCTCCAGGAGGGTACTCGATCAGTAGAGCGTGGCTCACCAAAGTTGTATCAACACCAGTGGCTTTGCCACTGTCTTTCTAATTAAATACCATTAACCGTTTTTGTCAAAAAATAAAATAAAAAATAATAATGATCGCAAGAATACATATGTTGTAATGTTGATTAATACAAAAATAGACAATTAAAAATTCATGAAACCCGATAGCACAATTCACATATGGAATATCCTTTTTGTTGGGACCAACGTGTTGAGCGCTCAACGCACCCTAAAAGCCTTATGAAATTCTATCACTTTTTGGGTACCACTTGTTTTCTTTTACTGTCTAAATTGAGTTCACTTTGGGGGATGGTTTATTTTGTTTTGTTTTCATGACTCTTATCAATCAAGTCGGATTTGTTTGAACTTGTTAAATGAAACCTGGTGTCTAAAAGAACTTGGCATTCTAACTAAGAATCTACAGCTAACATTGCGACTAATGCGCTTGTGTTCGGCATCAACAAAATTCAACCAGCTACAGTGGCCACACAGTTACACTAATCGTCGATCATCGATGCACCATCGGCATCAGTAGAAGCTGGAGTTGGTTTGCATGAGTTATTCGCCACAAAGATTAAAAACATAGTCGATCCCCATCGGCGTCGGTAAAGTACGGGAGAGATAGACATTCAAAAAATCCATGAAAATCAATTGATAGTCGATGACCAATGTGCTTGCTCGAGGTCGGGGAAATCTAAAAGGGTTAAAACAATTGATTTTTTCTACGTTAAATATATCGCCAATCACCGACCCCCGATACACTTTCGACATCGGGAAATTTTTTAGAGAGTCAATCCGGGAGCACTTGGGTAGGTTTATCGTCGATCATCAATCCTTGATAATTTTTGGCGTTGGCAAGATAGGATCAGATTTTAGAACGTTTAGCTTAAGAAAATTCATGATTCCGAATAACCCCGGCAAACGAAGATGACAGTTTCTAGTGCCGCGTTTCTTTGTCACATAGGGGTGTTGTATGACCTAGTTTCGTCCCAAGTCATCTTAAGGTTCCCTGTGTCCTAGTCACACCTCCGAGTCATCCTTGCCACCTCAGCCCTGTACGACAATATCATTCGGTGTCAAATATTTTGCAAGGAGTTTTCAACGATAAGTGTTTCAAGAGAAACCCTGACTCCGACACACCAGCTAGATTAGAGAAACGATGGGATGTTTTAGCACGAGATACGATCGAATTATGTCATCTAATAGGCTAGTTAACGCTTCACCCCGCATACATTGCTACTCCATGTGTCGATTGAATGATAGGAATTTGAAATCACTGATAGGGCACTTTATAGCCCATTCCCTCACCATCGACCTACGATCGAATTTAAATCTAAAACGTAATAAGTATCTACGACAGATTTTGTAGAACCACACTCATATCCCGAATTGAATGGTTGATGCGACAAGGTAAGCTCATCCCTGTTTAAATCACTAGAACGGCTTCGAACACTTTCATTATGCGCACAATTTCGAATTCCAGAGCATCCGAAGAAGCAAATCAAGCATCTCGAGACTATGTTGATTCTCAGATTATCAAAACCAGGTTAAACAAGCGATAGAGGTATGTGTTAAAATTTATGAATTCGACAGTTGTGATTTGTTATATATGCTTCTGATTTCTTGCACAATCTCTAACTATGTGCTAGCTGTAGGGAAAATACCTTTGAGAAAGCCAAAAATTAGACGCTCGCCAAGAGCACCTAAGCTAAAGGAAGCGGAAACAGGTGAAGGTTCTTCTCCTGGTATTGCGAAGCAGTTGGAGTATTCCCCCAGGGCGAAGCCGGTCGTTAAAACCTCAATGAAGAAGTATTTTATTCAACCTCCAGTCTTCGGTGATACAGAAGCAAACACTGGATCCAAAGTAATTCCCCCATAGTGGGGAGACCTATTCAACATAATCAGCGGGGAGGAGTACCCGGAGTGTATCCTGCACAACGACCCATATGTAAGGGCACTTGATGACCAAGTGTTTTCAAATGTCCAAAGGTTATACTTACACATGGTAGCCTGTAGAACTCTGATTTTCCCATGCATGGAGGTTTTGAAGTGGCTAATCGACCATACAGACACGCAAAAATGCCTCATCAACGATGAGAATGGCAGGTGTGTCAGATTTTTCCTCCCGATAGAAGTCCAGAAATACTACAAACTCAGATACCAAGAGCAGCGACTGAACACAGACTTCGTGATGAAGTTCTACAAATTCCACAACACCATCCAGTTGATGGAATCATGGTAGAAGGAGGACAAGAAGTTTACAAACCAGAGTAATGTTTTGTATGGGACAATTAACTTAAGGGAGCCGTAAATCTACTCGATGTCTCTCATCTGCCGACTACATGGAGAGAAGGAATGCTCCAAGTTTTCAAAAGCATGGATGCCCCTAGCATACACTGTGGTGATCTCCAGGAGCAACTTCAACTAGGGAGCAATAATTTCCAAGCAATTGAGCATCTGTATATAGCAGGCTCAGACACCAAAAGAAGGGGCAGCACTCGCTTTCCAGATGGCCTCGTACTTCTCAATGTTATATGTGTGAGAAATGTTTTCACCGACATGAATTTAAGCTGGCATGTTGTGGAGCTCATTGTTCAAGTTTACTTCAACATACTATGGGAGAAAAGGTAAAAAAAAATCCTACACCCTTATTTGTGATGAATTCATCGCCCAAATTTATTTTATTATATTTAAAAAGGAATGCCCAAGATTGTTTGCAGCAACCAAGAAAATGATATCGAAGGTAGGCCTTTGGTATCTAGATGAGCACACAACTTATATAAGTTTGTTCGGGGCCACCGGAGCACCACATTAGCTCCATGCTCACGTCCCAGACCGAATCATTGTGGGCGAAATGTTCCATCAGACTATCCAGCAGGGCTATATTTCCACGCTAGTCAAAGACAAGAAATAGGATTTCATACCCTACGGCTTCCATGTGAGGTTTTATTTAGTAAAGGATACTACTCAAGCCAAACAAGAAGGGTTGAGTCAGCTTGAATTCAAGTTCCCGATAGGACGATTTCGCAAGCATGACCCTAAAGGCCTGGTCCCCCAACATGCTTCACAACTATCATCTTGTTGGCCATACGTGCATGACAAATTTGAGGATGAATTTTTTACATAATGCATTAAGGATTGGGACAAGTTAGTACAAAGGATGTTCAACCCGAACATGACCAAGTTCAAGGCTATGAGCATCGATGAGCAGGTGGACACAATAGAGAAATTGACTTAAGAGGCCCTCAGAGTTAGGGAAGAAGTTCGAGCAGCAATGACCATAGAGGCACAAAGAACAAAATTTCTCTTTCTAGAAGGGGCGCAGAGAATCATTGATCAGTTACAGAATGACCCAAATCTCATAGAGATGTCGAATATCCCCACAGACAACCCAATCACAAGCAGAGGAGAGCCAAGTGGCTTAGAGCCAATGCAACTTGAAGAAATTACCGCTCCAGACAACCCTGAAGTTCCATCACCACAGGTCAGATCACCAGGGACAATTCCAACCCAACCTAAGGCATCAAGGACGCCAAGTGGGATAGGTGCACCAAATCCCCTATTTGACTTGATAACCATATATGATGATGAGTAAAGTTCGTAGGTTTCACTGATAACCCCAATATCGATCAAATAGGAGAAGGAACCTGAGAAGGCATCCACCCCAAGTCTCGATGCTTTGTTTCAAGACCTTCGGCAGAGCAACTATGAGGTCGAAAGTGCCTTAGAAACTGAGTTGCTTGACTTTTCAGGGACCCCAAAAGATATCTCGAAGGATGAGAGAGGATTGGGTGGTCATAAAGAGGAAGTTCCATAGCAAGAAATCGACACTTCAACAATCGATTTTCAAATAAGTATCGAACCTACCCCTAGTTCTTCAATTTTGGTCGATACCTCACCAATCGATGAACAACAAATGAAGGTCGATCCATCGAGACCTATGAAATAAGTTCATGAACCAATCCTGGAACAGATACACATAGCCGAGAGCCTAGGAAACACTCTAACCTAGGGAGAACAACAAATCCACGAACTTGTTGATGAGGTCGTCGACATATAAGAGATCGCCTATGAAAGGAAGAGAAAAGCCATCATGAAGAGGACCACTAAGAAGAGAAGGATCACATTAGATAGCTCGATTCTCATCGCTACATAGGAGAAGCTTCTCAGCACAGAACACACCAAGACATCTGAGCTTGTTGACGCAGGGATGGCTATCACAGATTCCACATTGGATAGAGCAAGAAGAGATGAAAAGGAGTTGGTCACTGCACTTAAGGAGTTGGAGCATCTGTGCCATTTGGAAAAACACTATTAGGACTCCACACAGGACAGAATGTTTTTGAGAAGTGATTTCCAAGATGCTTATGCCAAATTCACAAACGAACGACACATTTTCACTACAAGTATAGCCCATTTTCAAGAAGACACCCTTATGGAACTAGCGACCTACAAGAACGTGGAAAGGTGGTATGAAAAATCTCACTGAGAAGTAGAAAGGATTGATTACATCAGTGCAGTTCAAAAGGGTCGAGATGCCTAAGAGCACGATATTCGGGTGCTAAGGGATAGCAACATCGATCGGATTAGAAAAGCGGTCGAATACTCGGTAATAATAGCCCAGGAACCTCAGCGGGAGATTCTGAAGAAGTGGGTCGAGTGCGAAAAGGCCTGGGAAAAGATTAATTGGGAGATGAAAGGAATCGACCTCCCAGAATTCGGCTCGCCTGAAGACTTTCCCAACCTACATGACATAGTCAAGCAACATGCAGAACAAGACTCGGCATGGACATCAGAGATCACAAAGGTAGCGAGCATGGCATCAGGTCAAGCACAACAATTCATAGAGCATCTGATTAAAGATCGAGCAATTCTGCAGCGACTGAGTATTAAAATAATCAAGTACAGAGAATGGGCAGTAGAAGTGAAAGAAATTATTTCATCCCCGATGGACCAATACAGGTTCCCATATGCCAACACATGCGAGGAACTCTTCGTCAAATGGTCAGAATATGAGAAGATTCATCCACTTCAGTAAAACCATTTGATGATTCTCAGAGAACAAAGAGATTAAAGCACCACGTGGTGATATTTTGTTTTACTTAACATGCAATTGTAATAGTTATTTTTAGTTAATGATTCATTATAAATAAAGAGGATTGACCGTTTATCAAGTGTCAATGGTTTTGGAAATACCCTCATTTTTGGAATTGTAAAGAACTATTTATGAACTACCTTAATTGAGAAGTCTTGTTTCGGACCGAAGACAAAAGTTTGTTTTTAATCAAAGGCGTTATATGATTGGATTGAGGAGGAATTACTTCCAACTTTATTTCATCAATTGATGATGTAACAAGTAAGAGTTTTTGAATCTATTGATAAGTTATATGTTTCAATATTTTTTGCAGTTCTTATTCTTAATGATGGAAAGAAAATCGTTGTGTTAATGTGTGATTAGTGTTAGAGATAAGGAAACTATTTTTCCTGCCATCATCTTATTACATGCATATTTTCTCACGATAATTATATATCATTCAGTAATTGAAGTACCAACAAGTTGATGTATTAGTACTAGGCTTGTAACAAGTGCGGATATATTTGTCTACGTGCTTGAGCACGAGGGTTATCCCAAGCTCGAGCTTTTTCAGTAGTTAAGAATCCCTTCCACCAGTTGGTTTATACCAGCACAAATTATTTTAACAAACTCATCTTATAAAAGAAAAGACAAAAAAGAGAATGTTTAAACTGGAGAAGAAACTTTCAGAGGAAGATATCATGTCAGTCACCACGTAAAGCCCATCGATAAATTGGATAGATCAAAAGATCTGGAGAACCATTCCACCATCAAACGTTGCAGAGTCTAATTAGGCCTCTGTGGTAGTTTTGGTTCCTACTGTTGAGTTAAAGGGATCTAGGACCCCTCAATAGAATTGGTGCTAGAATGAGGGCCTGAATGAATGAAAGGCTAACAAGATTTTTGATATAATATCGTGCATAGCCTACAGATTCAAAAAAACCCACATGCATGGCTAGTGATTCTCAAGACAACCCACATACAGAGAGTACTCTCGAAATGAGTAACTCACCCCAACACGAGGAAGAACATTTGTTCCCGTAAATACTTTACACTCTGCCTCACGAGGAGTTGAACCAGTTCAAAAGAATCACAAGAGCTTACGCCCGAGAAATTGGATCATTACCCTTAGCTTTGTTACTTCCTCATAGAAAACAAGTAAGAAGACCAGTGGTCGACACCCCCGACCATGTTTTTGTTCACACAGTAGAAGACCTGATATATTTCACCCTCATCGATATCGAACAACCCCTTAACCTAATCCCCAAAACGCCAGCTAGTAACTACTCTGAACCAAACGATTTCGAATTTGAAGAAGAAGGGTTTAACTCGAATCACTCAATTTCGGAATTAGACGACATGGAAGATAATAATGATAATAACGAAGAGAGTGGAAATCCACCTATAATTAACCAACCCTGGTTGGCCAAAGATGCTTTGGCAATCCCGGGATGGGTACCTAACCTCCCTCGACACCCAGAAAAATTACTTCCCAAGTTTGACCTTGAAACCTCCGAAATTGCTCAAGGATCTAGAGGACACCCTCGTCGGTTATTCAACAGAGAATTGATACCCTCCTCATGCTGGAAGAAGAAAGAGAGAAAGAAAAATCAAATTTCATCGCTCATCAGCAGATAGTTAAAAGATGGTTTGACAAGCATAAGGCCAAAGAGAAGAATTTTGAAGTAGGAGACTTAGTCCTGAAATGGGATATAGCAAATGAACCAAAGGGAAAACATTTGAAGTTTCAGAATCTATGGCTCGAACCTTTCCAGGTAGCTGGTAAACTTGGGGCAGGCACGTATCAGTTGCAAAATCTGAGGGGGGAACCCAATTCCCTCCTCGTGAATGGCCAAGCCCTAAAACAATATTTCTGTAAAAAAAAATGTGTGTGTGTGTGTTTTCATGTCTATGATTAGGATAAATGTGTAGGTGCAAGGTAGACTGATTGCAGATCCCTTTATTACTATTTTTCTTTTGTGTGGTATTTTTGTGCAATAAATTTGTGTTTCGCAAGGCATTGGTTGACCTTAATAAATACGATGTATAAAACTTTGTTCCTGACTCACGCTTACGTGCAACACAAGAAACGCTGGGCAAATTGTATTTTTCTTCAAAGAGTTTTGTATTTGACCTTTGAAAATAAATGACCTTGGCAAGTGATGAAGTGTCCACCTGGTGGTCTGGTAAAACCTAAAAGGAAATATGGAAAATCAGAAAGGACCACATGTACCTCTAGACATAGCTAGGAAGAATTTCACCTTAACCATCTCATCTTTCAGATAACAAACGTTCTCCTCTCCCACTCGCTCGAGGCATCTCTACCCAAAATAAATCAATTACATCAAATGAGTGCAAAGTAGGAGAGGGTATGCAAATAACTTCGTCGGGGTTATGGACGCTAGCTGGCAGTGGAGCAAGGTCTGTGACGTCGGGGTGAGTCCGTCGGAGCTATGGACGCTCACTAACAGTGGAGCAACACCACAACAAGTGAATGATGGTAACTAAAAATCCTGGTGGCAGTGAATGCTTCACTCAAATCTTGTCAAAGTGGGGTGTGGGTCATGGTCAAGAGGAAAAAAGGCGGAATAAAGGTTGAAACTCCATAGGCGAGCCCAAATTCACAAACCGGGGGAATTGTAAACGCAAGGATAGGAGAGACTCTAATAAGGGAAAATCCAGTTAAGTTCTTGACCAACTTCTGCATCAGCTAAGCCCAGGGAAGGAACAAAGATTATGCTTTTGCCCAGTAAATCGCCATTTATTGAGCGCTCAAAACACCCTAAAATCCTTATGAAAATCTATCACTTTTTTGGTACCACTTGTTTTCTTTTACTGTTTGAATTGGGTTCACTTTGGGGGATGGTTTATTTTGTTTTGTTTTCTTGTCTCTTATCAATCAAGTTGGATTTGTTTGAACTAGTTAAATGAAACCTTGTGTCTAAAATAACTCGGCATTCTAACTAAGAATCTGCAGCTAACAATGCGACTAATGCGCTTGTGTTCGACGTTGATAAAATTCAAGCAGGTAAATTGGCCACACAGTTACACTTATCGTCGATGCACAATCGACATCAGTAGAAGGCGGAGTTGGTTTGCATGAGTTATTCGCCACGAAGATTCAAGAGATAGTCTATCCCCATCAACATCGACAAAGTACGAGAGAGATAGACATCGACAAAAGCAGTGAAAAATTATCGATAGTCGTTGACTGATGCACTTGTTCGGGGTCAGGAAATCTAAAAGGGTTAAAATAATTGATTTTTTCTACGTTAAACATATCACTGATCGCCAACCCCTAATACACTTTCGGGATCGGGAAATTTTCGAGAGAGTCAATCCGGGAGCACTTGGGTAGGCTTATCATCGATCGTCGATCCTTGATAATTTTCAGCATGGGCAAGAAATGATCGGGTTTTAGAATGTTTAGCTTAAGAAAAGTCTCAATTCTGAATAACCTCGGAAAACGAAGACATCGGTCTCAAGTGCCACATGTCTTTGTCATATAGGGGTATCGTACGACCTAGTTTCGTCTTGAGTCATCTTAAGGTTCCTTGTGTCCTAGTCACACCTCCAAGTTAGCCTTGCCACGTCAACCCTGTATGGCAAGATTGTTCGGCGTCAGAGCTTTTGCAAGGAATTTTCAACAAGTGTTTCAAGAAAAACCTCGACCCCGACCCACCAGCTAGATCAGCGAAATGATGGGATGTTTTAGCACGAGATATGATCAAATTATGTCATTGAATAGGCCAGTTAATGCTTCACCCCACATACATTGCTACTATGTGCATCGATTGAACAATAGGAATTTGAAATCATCAATAGGCCACTTTATAGCTCGCGCCCGCGCCAGTGACCTACGATCGAATTTAATTCTAAAACGTAATAAGTATCTGGCGGTAGATTTTGTAGAACCACACTCATATCCCGAATTGAATGGTTGATGCGACAAGGTAAGCTCATCCTTGTTTAAATCACTAGAACGACTTCGAACACTTTCATTCTGCACACAAGTTCAAATTCCAGAGCATCTGAAGAAGCAAAGCAAGCGTCTTGAGACTGTGTTGATACTCAGATTATCAAAACCAGGTTAAACAAGCGATACAAGTATGTGTTAAAGTTTATCAATTCGGCGGTCATGATTTGTTATATATGCATCTGATTTCTTTCAAGGTCTCTAACTATGTTCTAGCTGGAAGGAAAATGCCTCCGAGAAATCTTGTATTCAACCTCTGGTGTTCGACGATACATAAGTAAACACCGGATCCAAAGTAATGCTCCCATAGTGGGGACACCTATTCAACAGAATCAGTTGGGAGGATTACCCGGAGTGTATCCCATAGAGCGACCTGGATGTAAGGGCGCTTGACGACCTGGTGTTTCCAAATATCCAACAAACATACTTACACATGGTAGCCTGCAAAACTCTAGTTTTCCCATGCATGGAGGTTTTGAAGTGGCTAATCAACCATACAAATGGGCAGAAATGCCTGACCAACGATGAGAATGGTGGGTGTGTTAAAGTTTTACTCTCAACAGAAGTCCAGAAGTACTACACACTCAGAGACCCAGAGGAGCGACTGAACACGGACTTCATGGTGAAGTTCTATGAATTCCACGACACTAGTTGGTTGATGGCCTCACAGTGAAAGGAAGACAAAAATTTTATAAACCGAAGCAATAGCTGGTATGGGACAATTAACTTGAGGGAGCCATACATCTACTTGATGGCTCTCATCTACCGATTGTATGGAGAGAAGGACTACTCCAAGTTTTTGGAAGCATGGATGACCCTGGCATACACTATGGCGATCTCTAGGAGAAACTTCAACTGGGGGGCAATAATTTCCAAGAAATTGAGCATATGTATACAACAGGCTCAGACACCGAAAGAAGGGTGTCGACGATCAAAATCGCAACGAGGAATTTTGCCTGCAAAGTATTGCTAAAGACTATTATTGAAACTGTGCTAGTAATATAATACTAGTAGGTGGGACCCCCTTGTAGACTGGAGGCTCAAAGATAGTCATATCACACATTTTTTGTTGTTGTTTCGATGTTGCTTACAGGGTCCTATATGGTCGACAATTCAGTCTTGGTTTTACTTTGACATAGTGACAAGTGGATGATGCATTTTATGGGATGTTCTATTATTCAAAGCTTTATTTTTATGTTATGATTGGCATACATTTACAGTTGTTATGTTTAATCATGTCGCCACGATTTATTACCTGGCTACACATGCACAATAAATATGTTAGTAATGACACAACCAAAACAAAAGGAAGAAACTTATGGAAAAAATCCTAAAAGAACGGATATATGTTTATGCTATGTTAGAAGTTATGTGCAAATGAAAATGTAAAACATGTTAGTGTTAGTCCTAACTATTAAATGGTTGGTTAGTGGCTATGTGATTTGCATTTGAATTATTGTGGGTGCATATGATATGGCAATGCATATG
>WSFP011516868.1:0-12743 GCA_009831015.1 Picea engelmannii | reverse complement strand
CAACCAAAGGCTTAATAGACTATGAGGAAACATCAGAAGAATTAGAATCAGAAGAGCTTGTAGACAGGGACCACAATCTTTGTACCTCTAGAATGCCAGGGCATGAATGAGTAAGGTGATCTCCCTTGCAAATCTTAGAAGGGAAATTAGGCTTGCATCCTATCTATATAGGTTTCTCAATAGAATCGATGGCCCCAACATGACTAGTAGTGGCTAGTTTCACATCTCCAACATGACTTGCAGAGGCTGGTGATGGGTCGATAACTTGACTTGCAGAGGCTACAGACCTATTACTAGTATGACTAGCAGTGACCAGACTCTTTCCCCCAGCATGACTTGTAGAGGGTGGGTGATTGCCCCCAAAATAACTTGTAGAAGCTAGGTGTTGGTCTTCAACGTGACTTGTAGAGGTTTTCGACCTATCTCCAACATGACTTGCAGAGGTTGGTGGTTTCTTCCTCCTATTATTCCTCTTTCTATTTCGTTTAGACTTTCGGTTACTAGTAATTGTACTTTCACCAGAGGTGGGAGAAGGAGGAGGAAAAGACTTTACTGATGAAGAGACATCAACAAGGTGCCCATGACTTAAGGTTCTTAACTAAGAATCATTAAGAGCATTTGGGACATTTGGAATGGTACCCAAGCAAACCGATAGTCCCACATTCAACCCAGGAATGTACAAAGTGGCCATCAAAGGGACACCAATGCTTCCGAAGAAAGGAAAAGCACAAGAATCCCCTTGCAAAGGGGTTCCTTGGTTGGTATCATCAGGAACTTTAGCCATGAAGATATTATGCAGAGGTTATCCCCTTGAGGGATCATTCAAATCCATAAAAGTCTCACACACTGACTCTGAAGAACCAGTGTTATCAAAACAACGCCTATAATAGGCGGCTCCATGTTTCTAAGAGGAAGACTGAAAATTCCTCTCAACCAGGGAGTGGGTGGTCTACCACCCTAGGTCAGAGACCCAAATCCATGACTGACTAACTCACTATGGAAAACTAGGGAGAACAGAGCACACACTAAAAGTTCCTAAAGGAAAATCAAGCAAACGACTAACTAGTTGGAAGAATAGTTACAACAACCAACACTAGAGAAACTTACCGGTGCAAGTGAAACTCGAATACAGAAGCACCCTATGGGTATAATCTGCAAATCATGGTCTGATGTATGCCCTAGGTACTGTGGTATACCCCTGCAGTCACCTTTGTAAGTCCCCAAAATAAATACAACTAGGCTACCAGCTCATGAACAATCACTAGGTGGGTACAGTCGAAAGTCGGGTGGACCGCAATGAGCAGGGTATCAAGCCCAAAACCTATCAAGGGTATCAAAAGAAAATGTTCTAGAAGATGATTTAGGACCTCGAATGGATTCAATACCCACAAAGCTCCATGGAAAATGTGATCAACGGAATCCCAAGATAAGTCCTCTATATGCATTCCCCACTACGCTTGGTCCAACTTTGGAGGGGTTATCTCCGCTACCTTTCCGTACACGACCTCTTGTTTAGCCCCTATGTTAGAGGGGGGTCCTAGATAATTTCCATGTTACTGGACTTCTACACTCCTTATCAAATACTCGTATGTTTGTTTTATAGCCTTGAAGATTTTCATCTCCAACCTAAATCAAGGCTCTAGCCTAATCTAGTTGATGGACCACTTAAACATAAAATTCTAGTTATTTTTAGTTAGCGTTCTTTTTAAGGCTTGATTTACTCAAAAGGTGTGGTAGTGAAACTAATGTTGTTAAGACTCTTGAAGAAAAAATAAATGATAAGAACACTACCAAAGAATGATTATCTTTCTTATTTTCTTTTTGAAATGCTTTTAAAATTAGAAGAAAACACAACGTTGTGCTAATTTCGTTCTCTTTTTCAAATAACAATGCAAAGAAAATGGCAGGAAAGAAAGAGATCAAACACTAAGTTTTTTATTATTTTCTTCCAATCACAGCAGAAATAACAAAATATTCTAAAAGAAACTGATGAATACATGATTCATGTCCCCCCACGGCCATGAGGGGGATTTTTTTTTTTAAATGCAACTCATTTTTCTTCAAATTTCAAGCTAAAAATAAGTTTAAAAAGCTAAGAAACAGAAGAAATCTTTTAATGAAAAAGCAAGCTATGTTGTAATCAGACCTACATTTCTAACTGCTATGACAAAGACCAAGATTAAATCAAGGCAATCCTTGAGAGGTATAACTCTTGATAAGGAATAGGATGATTGCCTCTCCTTAAACAAAAAATTTCTCAACAGGCACGCTACTGATAGTCCAACAGCCAGCGTGTGCATGCGAGCCGTGTAAGTTCAGAGCACATGTACACACATGTAGGCCTTATGCAGGCCACGTGTACCTCTTCAACTCTTCAAAAATGAAAAGACAAGCAATCAAACACTGGCAGAGACTACTGGTATTGAGAACCAGAATCTCTAGAAGACTCAGAAACTTACTTTGTCAGAAAAGAAAAACAATTCAAGAAAAATTTCATAGAAAAAAACCAATCTGAGGTGGTACCTAAGCTACAAAATGCAACAACAGAGACCATAATGAGTTCCAAAAAACCCCTGAGAAGGATCACTTTTGATAGGGGAGAGGATGACTGCCTCTCTAACCAAAAACATTCTTGAACTCAGACACGTGACTAACACTTCATCAGCTAGTGTGTCTACGTGGGTTGTGTGAAGGTTGGGTGTGTGTACATGCGTTTAGGATTTATACAAGTTGTGTGTACCTCTGTGACTTCCCAAAAATAAAATGCAGGCAAGCAAAGAAAGCAGGGAGTACTAGTATGGAAGACCAAAATCCCTGCTAGCTCATACTTTTGCAGAAACTCAGAAAAAGGTAGTAAAACCAATTAAAAATTCCCAACAAGTATCCCCATAAAACCTAAGAGATCCTTGGTATGGTTTCCAATTCTGTTGTGAGTGGGAAATCCCCCTATGGACTAGCACTTAGGGTTTTATCATGCATGCAGAAAAGACCTAAATATTCCTACTTTTTACCATCATCCCAGACCTAATCCCCATTATTCTTAAGCAAATACATAGTTAAGAAGATCAAGTGAACATACCTTATTTCCGACATTTGGTATTGATCCCTCTTCACGCTTGGTCACTCTTTGACTGAAAATCTCCTCCCAAGGCTAACCTGCATTCACAAAATACAAACAAAGAACTCCACATGCATTTGATCTATGGATTAATGGGTTAGAGATTTAATCAAAATGTACACAATAAACAATGAAAACCTCATATGGTGGGACGGGAAAAATACTTCTTTATTATTAACTTCACTAAAGAATATTACAATGATGAAGTCATCCACTACTCCACGAATCTCGTCCTGGGCTCCTCTTTTATTGTGCACCAATTTCTAACACACTTGCTTCTCTTCTTCGTTGAAATCACAAAATGGTTGCAGAATCTTGGGCAAAGGGGAATAGGAATTCAGGTAGAGTTTCTTTACTATGTTTTTCCTCTCTTAGAATGGGACCCCTACCCATTCTTTTATAGGCTAGAAGGAGCTAGGTATTTAGTCAAATGACTAGCCATGCATGGTCGAAAGGTTTATTTAACTTACCCAAAACTATGTGTTCCATCGACAACTTTCCATTTTTTGTTCTTTTGTAGGTACACGCGGGTTGTAGTGGGTAAGCTAGAGTGTGCACGTGGGTTGTAGTGGAGCAGGGCACGTGGGCCTTTAAAAAGGGTGTTTTTAGGAAGATTTGTTTAGTACTGGCTTGGAAAAGAAGGTATATGAAATGGCCTGATGTCAGGTAATTATGTCTGATGCAAATTAGGGTTATCACACATGTGCTCATCACTTGTTTCATTTTGTGAAATGTAAATTGGGCTTCCTCACTCCATTTGAAAGCTCCCTTTTTGGTCAAATCGTTCAAATGTGCACAAAGTTGTGAGAACCCTTTGATGAACTTCCTGTAATAAGTGCAAATGCCTAGAAATCCCTTCAACTTTGTAAGGGTTTTAGGTGTAGGCCACTCCACTATGGCCTCAGTCTTCTTCTAATGTACATGTACTCCTTTAACCCCAATAATGTGTCCCAAGTAGAGGACCTCTGTCTTTCCAAATTCACATTTGGACTCCTTGGCATACAATGATTGATCCTCCATGATAGTCAAGATCTGGTCCACATGCTGAAGGTGTTCCTCCCATGTCTTGCTATATATTAGAAAGTCATCAAAGAATACAAGGAGATGATTTCTCAATTGTTTATTGAAGACATGGTTCATACATGATTGGAATGTGGTTGGGGCATTGGTTAAACCAAATGGCATCACTAAGAGATCATATTGGCCATCGTGACACCTGAAAGAGGTTTTTGGGATGTCCTCCTCCCTCATTTTGATTTGATGGTATCCAAAGAGCAATTCAATCTTAGTGAAATAAATAGCCCCATGGAACTCGTCCAATAGCTCATCAATCCTTGGAATCGGATACTTGTTTTTTATTGTCTTCTTGTTTAGTGCACTGAATTCGATGCACATGTGCATGGTTCCATCCTTCTTCTTGAAAAAAACCACTAAAGAGGAAAAAGGGTTGGAACTTGGTCTGATGTGCCCCATATCCAAGAGCTCTTTTATTGCCTTTTCTATTTCATCCTTGTATTTCTTTGGGTGTATGTAAGGCATGGTGATGACGGGATTTGCCCCTTCCTCCAACTCAATGATATGCTCAAATCCCCTGTCTGGTGGCACACCATGTGGAATAGGTCCAAACACCCTACTGTGTTTGTCAATGATCCTGTGAATCTCTGGTGCATAGTGAATCTTCCCATTTTTGTCCACACATTCTCGAATCTTGCACTCAACATCATACACAATTTCCTCTCTCCTAAAAATGGCATCCATCCTCTTTGTCATGAATACCTTGGCTGAGTTACCTATCATGCCTCTGAGGACTACCTTTCTTCCACTCTCCTCTTTGAAATACATCTCCATGTTTTTTTAGTTGGTGGTGATAGGCCCCAACGTACTAATCCACTATACCCCAAGGATTATGTTTGTGTTTGGAAGGTCCATCACATAAATGTCTTGCACTAAGTCATGCATGCCCAGTGTAAGTTTCATTCCTGTAATGTACCTGTTACATGGCATGGTGCTTCCTCCTGCTACCTCCACCTTCAATCCTTCAAAATCAACCATGGGTATATGCCTCCTCTATAGCAATGTTGATTTAATGAAGTTGTGGGAGTCTCCCCCATCAATCAACACTGGCACATTCTGCCCCTACAAGACTCCTCTCATCCTAAAGGTGTTTTACTTAGGCACCCCACTGATAGATTCCAAATTAGGTCTCTCCTCTGTCATACTTTCATGACATTCATCCTCCTCCTCTATAGTTTTGGTGGTGTCTGCCTCTATGTTTTGGATGTGGCTGGAATCCTCATCCTCTTCATTGTCTAATGTCATCTCTATGTAATGAACTTGGCCACGTCCCATGCATTTGTGGGATGGGTTCCATGGCTCTTTTCATGTGTATCATAGTTTTTTCCTCCTTAATTCTCTTCTAGTATTCTTGTCCATTCTACCTCTCCCCCTGTCAAACCCCCTTGGGTCTCTCCCTCCTGGGTTCATTGGAGGTCTTTGGTATCTACTTCCTTTGTTAAGAGGTGGTCTAGGGACCAATTTTGGCTTTGCAGCCGACCCTATATCTCTCATCCTCCAGATAGCATCCTGCGGGTTGGTAGGCTTAAAATCCTTCACCCAACCCTTCAAGGATTCCATCAAACCCTTAGTGAGAAACATCATGAGCCTAGACTGTGACACGTCCTACACCATGACTGCTAGCCTCTGTAATTCCTCAATATACACCTCTGTTTCTCCTGTCTTTCTGAGTTGTGTGAGCTCCCATAAGTGTATCTCAGGATCCCGCTGGTCAAACCTGTGAATGAGTCTCTGAGTGAACTCTGTGTAGGCCACTATCTGATTGTGGCCAAGTGTGGTTAATCCATGATACCACTAATCATGATATTTTCCATCCAAGTACATGGTGGAAAACTTGATGGCCTCCATCTCCCTCATGGGGTTAAGCTGCAGGTAAGTGTCTAGCTTTTATACCCATTCTTGTACAGTTATATTAGCCGAACCATTAAAGTAAGGAATATCCATCTTCCCATCCCTGTGGTCAAACTCATAGTTGATCCTATGGTGTGACCTGGGTTTTTTTCTGAATTTTATTTGATAGTACTGATCTAGCGTCATCTTCCTCTAAACCGACAAATTCAATTGGTTACACTCCCTGCAACATTGCTCAAACTGATCAACAATATTATCTATGGGTTCAAGTTGTGTGGGTTCATCTGGGAATGTGGGAAAGTACAGTCTAGGAGTATCCCTGCTACCTGTTTGTCCTAGTGGCACTCCCCCTCCATGGCTCCCCTCAAAATAATGATAAGGAATGTGTTCCTACCGATACCTATTTCCTCCATGAGATCCACTAGTTTCCTTATTGGCATAGGATTATGGCTATTTCCCTTTGTGATTCATTCCCATCAACAACTATGCTATTCTTGTCTGGTTTTCATATACCTTCCTCAAGGTCTCAGATATTTCGTCCTTCCCCCTCCGGTTTGCCTCCTAGTTTTCCTGTAAATGGTTGACCAACGTACTCTATGTTTGGATTATGGACTTACAGAACTCCTGTGCCAATATTGCTAAGCCTTGTGGCTCATTATCATCACCTGAACCCTCCATCTTAGCTTCTGTTTCACTTATCTGTTTCTTCCTTTGACCCATATAAATACCACTGAATTTATGCATGCACTAATCCTCACGGGATGGGAAGGATTAGAGCTCTAATACCACTGTAATGTTCCCAAGCCATTTGTTTGCTTGGAACACTAACTAACCATTGAATTAACTATTTGATTTTTTATATGTGCAAGTTGGCCTCTCAAATTTTGGCCTTAGGGTTATATTCAGTTATTCAGCACAGATTGTACAAATTGGCCTGAGGGTTATATTAAGTTATTGTGAAAATGCTCCTAGAAATACAAAATAAGCCTCCAAAGGCTGAATGTGTGATGAATACCAAATAAAATAGGAGCTAGGGTCATGTCCGACCCCCCTAGTTGCTGGCATGTCTTGTTGGATGGATGAGAAGGCCAAGATTTCGGCCCAGTTGAAGGAGCTCTCCAAATGATAGCAAACTTCACGAAATGATAGATCAGGGCAAGGGAAATCCCTCTAAGAATTATGAAGTCCAAATTCCAAGTATTCTCCCTCCAAACTTCCAAAACCCTAATCAATATTGCACCCTCCCGAAACCCTGAAATGCACAATAATTCGGCCCTGCTTAAGGAGGCCTCCATATCCCTTGAAACTCTATATAAATGTAGATCGTGCTGCCACAAGCCCCTAGGAGAATTCTCAGTGTCATATATAAGGTGTAACCCCCTCAAAATGCCAATATCTTAATCACAGTTGCACCCTCCTTCTCTCAAAACCGTCCCAAGTTTGTTTATAATGATCTAGCCAAAGTAGCTCTCTCAAAATGATCCAAAGTTGATGATCAAGGCCCTGCAAGTAAAACCCAAATGCTAGAATTTCTCTAGACCCTGTCACAAGGCGGGATCGAACTCTCCCTCATGAAATGATGTGCCCTTGCTAGAAAAACCCTCAATGGTATGACCCTACTGTCGTCATGGATCGATGATGGAACCTGTGAAACTATAGAATGGTGTGGATGGAGTATTTCATCCCCAAGGCCAATATTGGAACAAAGTGAGTGGAATATTTCACCACTGAGTTTTTTTAATAGGGTTTGTAATCTCAAAACCCTCAAAATTGTTGCTCAAGAGCTCAATAACCAAATACAATGATATCCAAGATGAGTGAGAGGTGCGTCCTAGGATTTCCTTTATACTTCTTTTATGTTTCTTTGTTGAGTTAAGTTAACCCTTAGGGTCAACTCCTAACTTGACCTCAAGCGCTCTATTCCTTCATTGAGTTACTCTTTTACCCTTTTTAACTTTTTCCAAGTCAACTTCAAAATATAACATTGAGTTAGTTGACCTTTGCCCATGTTGTATGAGACTATGGCCTAGTGGGGATGTCTAGACCACTAAGTCTTCCCAGACCTCTTCATCTAGAGGTGGGGTACATCATAGATTATTGGTTGGAACATTTCTTAGAGTGAAAGAAAACCCTCATGCGATCAGTACCAAACTCTGAATGCATTGGATTTCTGATTAGATCGATAGTTATTAAAGGAGAATATCTTACACGGGATGAAAGAATATGAAATAAAGGTGGTTATATATTTCAATATTATAGACCAGGTAAAGTTGTATACCACTTTATGACCTTGGTTGTTGGTACAAACCTCCAACTACAAACAATTCCAAGTAAGAACTCATTAAAGGCACAATACTTCTTTCCTTACTCTGAGCACAAGAAGTTAATGGAGACCATCAATATTATAAGTGATCTCGATGATCTACTTGAATGACCATATGTATGTAAAAGGAATAATTAAACAAACATTTCAAATATATGAATGATTGAAATTTTGACTTCATGGTAAGCTTGTTATGGTATTCTTTTATGTTGTGGTTCTTTTTGTTGTTAGGGAACTATGTTTATCCTCCCCTTGCCTTTCATTTTCTTTCCTTTCCATACCTTTCCAATCCATGTCTTTCCTTCCCATGACATGCCATGCCATTCCTTTCCATGCCTCACCTTTCCATGCCATGCCTTGCCTTTCCATGACATGCCTTGCCTTTCCTTGCCATGCCATGCCATGCATTACCTTTCCTTTCATTCCTTGCATTTCCTCACATTCACATGTCATTTATTTCCTTTCCATTCCATGCCTTTCCTTTCCTTTCCATGTCATTCCATGCATTTCCTTGCCTTTCCATGCCATTCCATGCCATACCTTTCCTTGTGTTGTCATTCCATGCCATGTCATGCCATTCCTTTCCCTGACTTTCCATGTCATGGCATGCCTTTCCCTACCTTGTCTTTCCAAGCCAAGACTTTCCTTTCCCTAACATGTCATGCCATTCATTTCCATGACATTCCATTCCATTCCTTTCCATTCCATGCCTTTCCTTTCCATGCCATCCCTCTCCTTTCCATGTCATGCAATTCCATTTAATGCCTTTCCTTTCCATGCCATTCCTTCCCTTTCCATGCCATTTGTTTCCATGTAATGCCATGTCATGCCATTCCTTTCCATGCCATGCCTTTCCATGCCTTTCCTTTCCTTTCCATGTCATCCCATGCCTTGCATTACCTTTCCATTCCATACCATGCCATACCTTTACATGCCATGCCATGCTTTTCCATGTCGTGCCTTGCCTTTCCATGCCATGTCATGCCATGCCTTTATTTTCCTTGCAATGCCATGCCTTGCATTTCCTTTCCTTGCCATTCCATGTCTTTCCTTTCCATGCCATTAATTTCCATGTCATGTCATGTCATGGCATTCCATGTCATGCCATGCATTTCCTTTCCTTTCCATGTCTTGACTTTACTTTTCTTTCCATGCCATGACATGTCATTCGATGCCTTTACATGCTATGCCATGCCTTTCCCTACCTTTCCTTGCCTTGCCACACCATACCATGCCTTGCATTGCCTTTCCATGCCCTACCATGACATGCATTACCTTGCCATGTCATTCCATTCCTTTCACTACCTTTCTTTTCCATACCATGCCATACCTTTCTATGCCATGCCATTCCTTGCCTTTCCATTCCATGCCATGCCATGTCATGCCTTTCATTTCCTTTCCTTTTCATTTCATTACATGCCTTTCCATGTCATGTCATGCCTTTCCATGCCATGCCTTTCCTTTCCTTTCCATGTCAATTCATCCCATGCCACGATTCACACTTCCTTTCCTTGAAATTTATTTCCATGCCACACCTTGCATTTCCTTTCCATGCCATATAATTCCATTTCTTTCCAGGCCATGTCATCCCTTTCCTTTCCTTTCTGTACCCAACCATGCCATACCTTTCCATACCATTCCATGACATGCCTTTCCTAGCCATAACATGCCTTTCTTTGACATTCCATGCCATTTCATTCCTTACCTTGCCTTCCCATTCCTTCCCATGCCTTTCCTTGCCATGCAATGCCTTACTTTTCCATTCCATGCCTTTCCATTCCTTGCTTTTCCATGCCCTTCCATGACTTTCCTTTCCATGCCATGCCTTTCCTTGCCATGCCATGGTACACCTTTCATTTCCTTGACATTACATGGCATGCCTTTCCATGCCATTCCTTACCTTGCGATGGCATGCCATGCCATGACATGCCTTTCATTTCCTTGCCTTCCCATGCCATGCCATGCTTTTCCATTCCATGCCTTTCATTTCCATGCCATGCCTTTCATTTCCTTTCCTTTCCATGACATGCCATGCCTTTCCTTTCCTTTTCATGACATGCTATTCCTTTCCTTTCCATGCCATTCCTTGCCATGCCTTGCCTTTCCTTGTCAATCCATGCTATGTCATGCCATTCCTTCCCATGCCTTGTCATGCCTTTCCTTGCTATTCCATTCCTTACCATGTCATTGCATACCATGCATTTCCTTTACATGGCTTTCCTTACCATGTCATGCCTTGCATTTCTTTTCCATGCCATGCCATGCCTTTCCTTACCATGTCATACCATACCATGCCTTTCATTGTCTGTCCATGCCATTCAATGCCATGCCTTGCTATGAAATCCCTTTCCATGTCATGCCTTGGCTTCACATGTCATTCCATGCCATGGATTGCATTTCCTTGCCTTGCCATGCCTTTCAATGCCATGTCATTCCTTTCCATGCCATGACATTCCATTCTATGCCCTGCATTTCCTTTCCTTCCCATGCCATGCCATGCCATGCCTTGTATTTCCTTGACTTTCCTTGCCATGTCATGCTATGACTTTCCATGCCATGTATTTCCTTTCCTTGCCATGAAATGACATGTCATGCCATTCCTTTCCATGGCTTGTCATTCCATGCCATGCCTTGCCTTGCCATGCCTTTCCAAGCCTTGCCTTGACTTTCCATTCCTTTCCATGTGTTTCCTTTCCATGTAATGTCTTTCCTTGCCATGCCATATCATGGCATGCATTTCCTTTCCATGCCATTCCTTTCCATTCCATGAATTTCCATTCCTTGGATTTCCATGGCATTCCATCCCATATCATGCCTTACCTTGTCTTTCCTTTCATTGTCATGCCATGCCATGCTTTTCCTTTCCATTCCATACCATGCATTCCTTTAATTTCCTTGTCTTTCCATGCCATGGCATGTATTCCCATTTCATGCCTTGCCTTTACATGCCATGCCATGCCATGCCTTTCATTTCCTTGGCATGCTGTTAGGACCACATATTGTACCTTTTTGGCCATACTTTTTGCCATTATTATACCCTTCATCACTTGTATTTAGACTCATAATATCACTTCATCTGATCATTCCAAGGTATACAACGTCCTTTCTCATTTACTATATGATTAATCTATTTTTCATAATATTTTACATTACTTTTACACTTAACCATTGATTAGAAGTGCATAAGTGTCCATAACTGCAGATTCGCATTCGAGGACGGTGTTGAAACACAGAACTGTCCAAGGTCGTTGTTGTTGAACTGATGCTGAAACACGAAGCTGCTACACAGTTCCGAGGATGCATATGCTGAAACATGGAGCTGCTACACAGTCTAAGGTCGCATATGCCGAAACACGGAGCAGCTATATTGTTCGAGGACGCAGATGCTGAAACACAGAGGAGACCGCCACGATGCTGAAACACGAGCCGTGACAGTTAGCAGTCAAGGCCGACACAGTCAAGAGCGCAATTCACGTGGCTGAAACAGCCCGTGAATTGCGATGTTGAAACAACATCAGCAGCTATGAGAAGGAGTTGTTACACCAGCCATAACAACAATACCTCGTCCAGCTCCTGTATTAGCATTCGTTTGCGTGAGAATAGGACATCCTATGCTAATTTAGAAAGAAGATCCGATTTAGTGTAGGATTCATATATGATTTGTAATGATTGTATCGAAGGGATTTCCCCTTTAAATTCAGGAGAAATCACCCTTCGAGGAAGTCCAAGTTTTGATGTATTGAAGAACTTCAGAGAAGCGGGATGCATTATGTACTTCCAATCTATAATGTGATATTTCAACAGATGAATATAAGACTGTTTTGATTATTCGTTTCTAAGCTTTCTCGTTTCAGGGGAATCTTGTGAGAAGGGAGGGCCCACCTTCATCACAAGATTCACCCATTAGTTAGAAGTGTGCTTGTTTAATTTATGTTTGTGTTTTGTTTAACTGTCGTTTGCTGAAACACTGTTTTAATGAATTCCGCTTTGCTGAAACACTACTTATTCTGTCTTAATTATTGAATGGAAATTGTAATTCTTTTTACCAGCAATCTTGTGTGATGATTTTGTGAGATTAGCATAGAATTGGTTAAAAGGTCCCTGCTCAGACAGAAAGGGATCGGGACATCATACCCTCTATAGAATTCGTTTAATGCTGCAAGTGTGCTAGCAGAGGTTTGGTTAAAGTGTCCCTGCTCGGACAGAAAGGGACTACAACACCTTGTCTTCTGTGGGTTTCCTTTACCCCTGCAAGTGTGCTAGCTAGAGATTTGGTCAAAGTGTTCCTGCTCAGACAGAAAGGGACTACAACACCTTGTCTTCTGTAGGTTTCATTTACCTCTGCAAGTGTGTTAGCCAGGGATTGGATTAAGGGTT
>WSFP011516867.1:0-12743 GCA_009831015.1 Picea engelmannii | reverse complement strand
GATCTGATCTGTACATTGTAAAGGTTATAAAGCCTGGGAATTCAGTCTGAGGAAGGGTTCAGTTTTGGATACAGGAATGCTATATTGTACACAGGCTTATAGATGCTAATACAGATCACAGGTTTCTTTCTCTATTGATGTCATTTTTTCCACCTTCTTTCTGTACTTTTATTTGAGTTGTCAAGCCTTGAATGACTGTTATCTCATTGTTTGGCTCATAACTGAATAAATAGTTTCCTCATTGCTTATTAGACCCTACATTGTGTACTGGTTTATGAGCAATTTGTTCTTCGCCCACTTAAAGTTATCTACTGATTATCAATCCTTGAGAGCACTGGTTCATTTGTTTACCATCTTGACTGTCTAAATACCATATTTGAATTGAGTTATCCCATTGATCCATTTTTACTTGAAGTTTCCAAGCACCTTTGGTCTACAACCACAAAGGGTTTCTTGGAGTGATAACAAATTGGTGCCGATGCCGGGGAATGGAGAATGAAGCAAGCTTCCCTGGGAGACGACATAGTTTCAGCTTTTGATGATAGACAAAGGCTGAGCATTATATTGGTTGTAAGCATCTATCTGAAGACTCCACATTCAAAGACTCCACTGGGAAGGATCATGTTGATAAAAGATGAAGAGGCTCAAATCAAAATCTAGGTATCAGTTCATTGGTTTGCTTCATGAACTGTTGTTGTTCTTTATTACCTCTTTCATTCTTTTTCCTTCGCATGTAAAGAGAATTATTTTATGTTTTGTATATTCAGAAAATCATCATCCTTCTTATATATATTCGTCTTTAGAAGAAGGAATCCTGCAGCCCTGCATTGTAGGTGTAGATTCGGTAGATTTACCTCACCTATTCGTAAAGATGACCACCGTGTTTCTTTTCCTTTAGAATCTGATCAGCCATGTGACCTTGAAAAGATAGAAATTGTTTCAGATCCTGTCCAGATCTCAGCTCCTCTTGTCATAATTTCTGAACCTTGTCATGAACTCGTTAACTCTCATGATCAGCCCACAGCTTTTCATGTTAAGATATGGATGAAGATGTTCAAACCTTTAAAATTGCCCCTTCTTCTTCATCCTTATCCTGATGACTGTTATGAATATCTCCCTTGGTTTTCTGGAGAGAATCAAGATTCAGCTGAGAGACACGTGGAATCCTTTTTGGATTTTGTTGATCGTTTTCAGCTTGCTCATGAAGATGTGATCATGATATTTTTCTCAAAGTCTCTGATCAAAGATGTTGCTGCATGGTTTAAAATTATGAGAACTGATTCAATTGGCTCTTGGACTGAGTTCTCTAATGCTTTTCTGAAGTATTGGGGCAAGTACAAATCTTTAGATTCATACCTTGTTGATTTCTATGCTTTGAAATGAGAGCAGGATGAAGCCTTGCCTATTTTTAACAGAAGGTTCTACCATGTTTATCATGACATGCCTTTGGAGGTCAGGCCTACAAAGACAGTTGCCATGATATATTATGTCATGGGTCTTCATTCAGATCTTGTCCTTCTTCTGCTAGAACGGGAGTCTTCATCCTTAACCCAGTTGTTTGAAGATGCTCAAGAAGTTGAGGAAAACATTTATGTTTCCCGAAGGATCCGAGATCGATATTTCTTTGAAAGTTTGCAAGTGCATGAGAAAGCAGAATATCAATGTACTTCAGATTTTGAGCAGGAAAGTAATGAGGTTGGAGCAGATTTGGGACAGCAACAAACATGTAAGTTCAATTCAGTTTCAGGGTCATATTTTTCAGTGTTTGTTGAGTCCTCCATAGATAGGTATGCTTGTGAAGTTTATGATCAATTTGTAAATCTAGAAGAGCCTATGAAGAATGAGGACTGCATAGGAGATTACATGTTCTTAGCTGATTCTTTTTCATGTGATGGAAATCATGTATTGTTATCCTCTTGTAAGCATTATTCTGATAAGAAAATTGTAGTTTTTGATGATCACGAGTTAATCTCAAGAGAACCAGAAGATTATTCGTCTTCTTTCAGAGAAATAGTTATGGATGAACAAGTGTCTACTACAGATGAGCAACATGATTTCTATTTTCTTCTTGAGAATCCAGTGGCATCTTTCATGGACTTATACTTTTCAGAAAACCTGAAGATTTCAGATTTCCTTAGTTTGCCAATGTTTATGGGTGACAGTTTCAGATCTGCAGCAAATGCTAAGGGCAGCCATCAACTTTCAGTTTTGCGGACAAAGGGGAGTGTTAGCAGAAATGATGAGCAGATTGACAGATTCATAAGAAATAGTTTCGGATCTGTAACAGATAAAAAGGGATAAAGATAGATTGCAGCAGACATTTGCAAGAAGGGCAACATAAAGGTTCAAATCAGAAATTGATTTTTCATTTTCCTCCAACGGAGATCAAGCATTCTACATTCAGCATTGAAGAAGAGCAGCTGCAACACAGTCAGTTGGAGCAGCAGCTCAAAGAGGTATTGTTTTATCATTTTGAAGACCCTATTGCTGACTTTTTGGATTCTATCAGCAACATGGATGTTAAGATATTTGTGTCAGTAGGAGATTATCTTTATCATCCGCTCAAACCTCTTTTTTGCATGACATGGCTTTCATTACTTTTCGGGTCAAGATCTAGCATGATGCCTGTAAATCAGTTTCTGACATGGCTTCATTGGAAGCATGATTTCACTTGATGAGAGGTAGTATAGTTGGTTAGTGTAGGAGTTAGTAGCAGAATAAGCTCTTCATATGAGCAAGTAGATTGTTTTCAATTTCTTGAATAAACAGGCAAGCTACAGGCAGGCTGCTGGTTTGCAGGCTACATGCAGCTTCAAGGATTTCTCAAGGACCAGTTGTAAAGGCCAAACGACTCCATAGCCCAATGGACTAGACACAATGCAAATTGAGGATGATTGTTGAGCAGGTCGCAGGATGGCTACAGGTAGGTCACAGGTTTGAAGAGGTAAATTGTAAGGGCCAGATAACTCCATGCCCAATACTAAAGGCTACTGGAACTACTTGGTTCTTGGAAACCTCGCAGGGAGGTATCCATCCCAGCTGGAGCCAGATGTTATCTCCCAAACTAGCACCTTCATTTTGCTAAATTTTAGGTGATAGAATGAGTCAAAAAAAAAAATTCTAAATTTTTTAGAGTACATGTGCTGGTCTATTTCTGGAATGTAAAGTTGAAAAAATCATTTTGTTGGGTCTTGGCTTTCAAATTTTGAAATCACAGTTTTCGGTGGTGAAGCGGGTCTTTAAAATGACTAGTTAACCACCGAAAGCCGACCGTTTCAGTGGATAAGAGGTGCATGGAAAAAGGCCCTTAACCACCAAAAGCTTTCCCACGTTCAAATTTAAAATCCTCGTGCTCTCGCACACACCAAATGTTCATGTTTATCCAAAAGGGCTGAGTTGTGATTTTATTTCAAGAGCTATTTTCTTGAATTCTACATGAAAAGGACGCATGGAGGATTTGGTTAATCCAGCGCAGCATCACAAGGTGTCAAGACAAATGTTCAAGCATTTGATGAGGAGGACGTGGAGAATGATTGGGGCAGATCCGTATTACTAGCTACATTTTATCAAATTCCCTTCTGAAGTTCGTTAGTGCTCCACTGATCCGACAGGGTTTTGACTGTGCATTGCATCAGTAGCTTCTATCGGATTTTGACAACCTCG
This sequence comes from Picea engelmannii, assembly GCA_009831015.1. Lineage (NCBI taxonomy): Eukaryota > Viridiplantae > Streptophyta > Pinopsida > Pinales > Pinaceae > Picea > Picea engelmannii. Next base: position 9,080 of record WSFP011516867.1, on the reverse strand, counting down.
GCGTAGTAGTAGTTACTGTGAGTGAACAAAGCGATAATACAGAACAAACATGACAGAGAGCATGGGGTTTCAGCTGAGAATGGTTGGAGCTTTAAGTCTCTTTGTTGTTTCCTCTGTTTCGATGATCATATGCAACAAGGTGCTCATCACCAGTTTCAGATTTCACTTCGCCACAACATTGACCAGTTGGCATCTTCTGATCACATTCTATTTTCTGCATAAATTTTTGGGCTACGTCCTGATGTGCACATTGATGATCTCTCCTATTGGATAACTCGAGTGGCATCTATTTCTGCCTCCTTGGCTGTTCCATTAGTTTATCCTCGAATGTTTGCAATTCATAACTTGACATTGAAGGATATGGTTAATAGTGTGTTGCGATCATCACTCCCACTTTCTAGTCAACAGCTAGATAGTACTGGAGTCTTTCTTTTGGAAAATGGGGAAGCTGCTTTCATATATGAAGGAAAGGCTGTGAGTGTTGATGTTCTGCAACAAATTTTTAGAGTGCAATCAGTGGATGACATTCCTGGCCAGTTTCTGTTGCAGGAATATGAGAATGACCTTTCAAGAAAACTTAATGAAGTTGTTAATAAAATTAGGCGTCAAAGGTGTTTAGCACTTGTCCACCTTGAAAATGGATGCAGATTACTTCAAACCTTATCATTAAAGAGATGTTCATTCAGTGATGAATCTGTTGCTGCATTCATTAGTGCTTCAGGGAATTGCTTATCTGATCTTTCCCTCAACAATGTAAAATATGAGCCAGCGGCATATTATGGAAAAATCTTTAACCAATTACCTCACTTCACCATCTCAATTGGATTCACCTGCATCTGGATCAAAGCCATCTACTCGTACTACATAAAGGTATGGAGCGACAGAAGAAACAATCCATTTTATGATGGTACATGTTGTGCTACTTCAATCTCTTGATGAGTGGGAGCAACATCGCCACACTTTCCTTCAAAGGGGGTTATACCATGCGTACATGCAATACAAGCATGGGCGCTCAGCAATGACAACCCCTGTGTCCTCATCTTCATCTTCTCGTTCTTTATGTTTGGATTTGGCACCAGTGGATTCCAAAAGAGATGACATCAGCAGAGAAGATACAGAGTCCGGTAAAACTAGTGAAAATTATTTTTCTATTGTTCAATTATTGCTTACAGGACTCATAGAACAGCTGCAGCGTTTCTTAAGAGGTTTCAAATCATACTATCCTTGCCTGTGTGAGCAATACCCATGAGACTTTGTTAATACTAGATGTATCTTGGTGCCGCAACTTGACAGATGAGGCTCTAGGGCTATTGGCATATTCTTCTTCTCTTCTATGGGAAATTATATTGTTTGGTTCCACCCAGGTTACAGATAAGTTCCTTGAAGTTCATTCGAATGCTCTTTTGAAAGTTACTGGAGTGAATCACCAACTCCTTCAGTGAAAGAACATTATTTTTTCAAGTGTAAAGAGTCAGTAATCTTTTGCAAGCTGTACATTTATGCCAACTATTATAAAGGACATTGCAGATTTTCTGCAGCAGGTTACCTCTGGAAAGTATCGAGAACATTATTGGGAGGACAGAGAAAATCCATATAGTAGAAACATTCACAAGCTCAAGGATTTTAGTTCACCATTTCCACCCAATGCTCATAAAGGAATGTTGCCCATCAAAGGAAATCTAACATCGGCAGGCACGACAGTTAGGCTGTAGAGTTTCGTGGGATTTGAAAACCACCTGTTAAATTGATCTCCTAAAGTTTCGACTATGAGTGATTGAAGAAATCCAGCTACCAAGACAGGTGCCTTTACCATTTCTCATGACAATAGATTCCAGAAGCTGATGAAGCACATATGTCAAATTTTGAGATGGAAGACAGTTCAAATGCTAGTCTAGCCACTAGTCTTTATTATTGATTATCTTAGTTTATTTGATTTGCTATTTTTAGATACAGATCCAAGTTTTCAGGATCTGAAAAACTGATTATTAATTAGTTTGATTCTAAGCTATTCTAGGTATTATTCGATCCCCTTCTAGAGGATCTGATCTGTACATTGTAAAGGTTATAAAGCCTGGGAATTCAGTCTGAGGAAGGGTTCAGTTTTGGATACATGAATTCTATATTGTAGACAGGCTTATAGATGCTAATACAGATCACAGGTTTCTTTCTCTATTGATGTCAGTTTTTCCACCTTCTATATGTACTTTTATTTGAGTTGTCAAGCCTTGAATGACTGTTATCTCATTGTTTGGCTCATAACTGAATAAATAGTTTCTTCATTGCTTATTAGACCCTACATTGTGTACTGGTTTATGAGCAATTTGTTCTTTGCCCACTTAAAGTTATCTACTAATTATCAATCCTTGAGAGCACTGGTTCATTTGTTTACCATCTTGACTGTCTGAATACCATATTTGAATTGAGTTATCCCATTGATCCATTTTTACTTGAAGTTACCAAGCACCTTTGGTCTACAACCACAAAGGGTTTCTTGGAGTGATAACAGGTTCAACTACTTCAACCAATTCTAATTTGTTTAAAAGAAAAAGGAAAGGGAGGAACAAGAGGAGGATAGAAGCAGAAGCATACTAAGGTTTTCTCTTTGAGTCTATGTTGAGATAGTTCAATTTTCATTCATTCATTATTCATCATAAGCCTAATTCTCTTTTATGATAGCAGGGTCTTATTGTAGACAACAATATTCAGGGTTGAATCACATCATTCAGACACTTTTTTTTCAGAGGTGTTGATCTATCTTTGATAGTCTATGTAGACTTGTCTGTTTGTGAAATAATTTTCATGGCTGACAAAGGATATTGTGCAGAGTCGAGTGGCCAGCAATATGTGGCAAGATGATCCAACTTTTAGAGTTCAGTTTTGGTTTTCTGTCAGAGGTCCTTTTGTATGTTCCATCGGGGATGTCTAAGTTTGAATTTGGTCCAAAATTTCTACATGAGATTTTGTAAATAAAATGACTCTTTGGTGAATTTGAATGAAATACAGGATTTCTTTATGTCTCATCTGTCTTGATTATCATCTTGGTGACTTTACTTCTATCTTTACATTTATTTCAGCAATTGATATGTTTAGAAAATTAAATCAAAAGTAAATTTCCAGCAAGCTATTTATTGAAAAAAGACTAGCCTGAGCACTCGTAATTAATACTTGTGAGTTAGGATGTTATTTTTGTTGGCTATAAACCTAGGGTGACATTCCCATCTATTTTTCTTTAGCCAAGCAAAATCTGAAGATGCTTGAGTAAGATTATTTCATATATTTTCCTCAACAGTGACAAAGTTACAACACTTGGTAAAGTGCGACACTTAGGTGTGACATTTGGTGATGCGAAACTTATGTGTACAACGGTTGTGAAACTTGCAACACTTACGACACTTAAGTGTGTCATTTAACATTGCAATAATTGTGACACTTATGAAATTTAAGTGTGATATTTAACAGTGTGACACTTAGGTGTGTAACAAATTCCCCCTAAAGTGTGAAGACAAAAGAAGAGATGATGGCTGAAACACTTTATAAAAATATATATGAGAGGATGCTAGAATAAGAGAGTGGGGCGGAAGCTGCAAACAAACATCAATCAGTATATATGTATTATCCCTGAGGTAGGCACACCCATGCTCAGAATAAATTTACTCAAATCATGGCCACCGACCAATGCACTACGGATCCATGAAACCATTGACTAAGGATATAACCACCAAAGATACAATGTGGATCCATACTCCATGACTCAATCAAATCCTAGCCATGAAAGAATAAACAGTGGAGCTAAAATTTGACAAAACATAGCCACAGACCAATACAAAGTGGATCTAAGTGAAAACATATATATCAGTAATATCGCCAACATAATGACTATACTCGAATCTTCTAAGTACTCATATAGTCTCCATTGCAACCTAGGTTCCTGAGGAGTTCCCAGGGTCTTCGTCATGATCCATAAATGGTGTGATTCTAGCCATGTGAATAGATGAATTGATGTCGAACATGGTAGAAACCACTTGATTACTGGTCATTGATGTATACCATTAACAAGTGTGAGGGAAAATCACCAATGATGACAGTGACTCCCAAGGTACCATAGTACATCCCAACGAATGTGAATAAATGAGATGAAGTTGAACATTCATGGAATCATTCAATCAAAGGTCAATAATGTAAACCTATTGTCAAAAGTGAGGAGACATGCCATTGAGGCATGAATGTTCCATGGTACCGACTATTTTCTAAGTATAATTCCTGGATAATGTGTTGAGTGAACATGAATAGACTCATCGAAGGAGGGCCATGATGTTTCATCCATCATCAACATTAAACTGACACAAGAAAGTGATGTAAGATAATGGATTAAATGAGCACATACTGACATGAGGATGAACATTGATAATACTGTAAAATGGTTGATTTGGGTTAAAAATTCCCTTGAACATTGTGAGGCACGAAAAAAGGCTTGACAACATTGAATCGATTGAGATAGACCAAAACATAGTGCGACGATGATTGGGGAACTCTTCGAGTGAGATGAACGAGTATGATAACGCATGGGATTGGTATGACTCAGAGACAAGCATATTACCCAACTATAAGATGAGACACAAACAAGTGCCATGTTCAAGGGAGACAAAAAACTACTGCCATATTTCTTTCCAAAACTTGACCCAATTATCTCAAATCCCCCCCACCATGAACGATGAGTACCTCTTTGTTTTTTAACGAGCTTGAGGATAAAAGATGCTCATTATAGCTCATATTCGATGAGTCCCTCATCACATGTTTAACGAACCTAAAGAAGGAGGGGTTCAGCCCCATATGGGTCCTTCGATGTATATTTTTATGAGCCCAATGAAGGTAAACTCGGTAGTCTTTTCATGTTTAGAGAGTCTGGAAAGATATTAAAGAAGTCTCCAAGGGTGTTCTTTTTCATAAATTTAGTCCCCTAAGCTTGAAAAGGTGTAAAACAATGCAGGGGAGAACTCTTCTAGTCGATATTGTCTAGAGTGTTTTTTTTCGTAGTTAGTCTTACAAGGCCAAAAAATGGATAATATACCACTCAAAAGATGACTCTTTGTAGTTTAACGAGCTTGAAGAACGATGATGTATGCTTGCATGAACAAGGTCATTGGAGAGGAAAAAGTTTTGCCTCCTAAAATCTTGCATAAGATGTCTCTATGCAACTAAGGTCACAAATATCCATCAAATACTAATTACACTCAAAGAAATAGCTTGTATGGAAGAAATAAGACATTGTGAACATGGAAAAATAACTAGTTCCAATGGATTAAAAAACAATTGTTGAAAAATACCTATTTCATTTTACCTCTTTGTGTTTCCTTGCTGAAAATTTCCTCTTTTTATACTAGAAGATCTTGGAGTGTTGATTGCGGGAGATTCAGGAGACCATTTTACGATTCATCTGAAGCAAGTTGGTCCCCTCTTCCTAGTATTTCATTTCATAGTACTTTTAAGCCATTTCATGCAATTTTTAGGGTGATTTGAGATATTTTAGGACCCTGTTGGTGCCTCCAAAGATCATAGCTCCTCTGACACATCGATAGGAGCGATGATATCTACTTCAATGACCTGTATGTGATCAAGGGGGAGAGATATTTTCTTTGTAATCCCTTCTAGGGGTGATATAGGAGTTATTTCAAGAAATGTTTTACAAGAAGAAGGTCAAGAAAGTCTTGAAATGAGTTCAAACTTGGACTAATGATTTTCTTTGTCATGTGTAGGAGGTATTTGAACAAAATGATAGAGTGAAAAGAGAGATAACATGAGGCCAAATACATGACTTCCTTACATTACCTAAACACCATGAAATCCTTGAGAAACTATGGTCTGCTCAAATTATTCAAGACTCAAAGCATGAGGAAGCAAATGCTTCTTTTGAAGCATTTGATTTGGATGTGGGATGTCAATAACCAAGTTTTCCATGTGGTTCATCATACTCTTGACATAGATATGGAGGATGTTTACTTCCCAATAGGGATCTCCAAGATGGGGGAAACTATTATGTCTATTGGTCATCGAGGCACTGCGATGACGTCCAATGAAAACATTTATGAATATTGCAGGCATGGTACCCATAAGAGTAGTGGGAGTATCCCCATCAAAGATATCATGGATCGCCCATTACGTACAATCATTTTCACTATCACCAAGTTAGTGGGTAGCACAGGGCCACATCTTGCTTCGAAATATCAGATGGTGTATTCCATCGAATGTCTTGACCATAGAATATTTAACTAGCGTGGAGGTGTGTTGGTGAATTTGAAGGATCAAATTACCAAGTGTAGGATAGGGAAACAGAAACAGTTCGGGTATGGATCCTTCCTGGTGTCATTCTTCTTAGAGTGGGTGTCTTTAATGTGCCCATGGATCGATATGCTTGTGCAACCTTCGACCAAGACATAGATGGAGCATTGGAATATTCTAATATCTTAGTTGGGGGGTGGTCCTAGATATTTATATTCGACGCTAGATTCTTCTCATGGTGGGAGGATAAGATTCTTATGATTGAGGAATTCCTATATACCAGGATGGATTTCAGAGGAGACACATATCTAATGCTTCAATGCTTTTGGTTGAGGCACAAGTTGGGTACATGCAAGAGAGACATCACGACGATATTAGTTTAGGCATAGCCTCAATGCTCTTTTTGTGTGTCTCATTTGCAAGAGCGACATAACGACGAATCTCATCAAGTTTCATCATATACAAGAATCATTTATCATTGGTAGAGGTGTTGGGAAGTATTTCGATGGCTAGTTTAAGTGATGGAGTTTCTCATTCAATCAGTAGGACTACCTCTAGGACATAAACCAATTGAAAAGGAGTAAAACCAATGGAATTTTTAATGAAATTCATGTAATACCAAAGTGTCGAGAAACATTTTAAGTGCCAATTTAATTTTTGTGCCCCCGCCATTCATTGGATCATGGTTTTCAAGACCTTATTGATGGCCTCTACTTTTCCATTTTCTTGGGGGTAATAAGGTGATGAGTTTTCATGGTGAAAAACCAATTTGGTGCTTAATTCAGCCATCATATGGTTACGAAAGTGTGAACCATGATCGGTAACGATGGCTTGCGGGTCTTCGAATCTAGTAATAATTAAATATGAATAACACAACAATTTTGTGATCATCTGTAAATGTAGGCATAGCCTCAACCAATTTAGTGAAATAGTCGACTGCAACTATAATATACTCATGCCCCCCGACAGAGATAAAGTCGACACCCCATTTTGCAAAAGGGACGATGAAAACTATTGGGTACAGTGGAGTAGGATGTGAACACGTTTTATGATGAAAAACTTGACAGGGTTCGCATTTCTTAACGACATCTATACAATATTTAAAGATTGAGGGCCAGAAATACCCTACATGAAAGATTTTATGGGTTGTATCCATCCCATAAAGATGACCACCACATGCTCTGGAGTAACAATCATTTAGAACACGTTCAACTTCTTCATGAGTTAAGCATCGTCATAAAACAGAGTCAATACCTCAACCATATAAAGTGTCTCCAATAATGAGATAATGCTTCACATGATGGCGAATTCGACAATAGTATTCATGATATAGTTCAGGCCGAAAGTGTTGGGTTTGGAGATACAAAGTGAGATCTCCCAAACATGGGTCGGATGTACTAATGAGGAAAAATGAGTCATCGGGAAGAGAGTCAATGGGCACATTTTCTTCATCGGTACGGGGAAGGTCACACATAATCTCAATGAAAACCAAATATTTCTTTGATTTTGATTTTGCAAATTCTAGATCGAATTCTTGGAGAAAAACCATTCAGCATGAGCATTTCCCCCCCAATACTTGACATGTCAATGTGTGGTACATGTGGTTAGAATCTGCAATGATTGAGTTTTTCAGAGAAAAATGTAATGGTGAAATCTTTGAACAACAATCATTGTTGCCAAAGCCAACTTCTCTACGTGTGAATAACGAATTGTGGTGCCTGCAAGACTCTTACTCAGGTAATAAATGATGTGTTCTTCATCGTTGTCATCCTCTTGAACCAATAACATTCCAATGGTGGAAATGGATGCGGCAAGGTAAAGGATAAAATCTCTTATATAATTGGGGGGATGGAGTAATGGAGAGTGAGTTAATGCACGTTTAAGATCATCAAAGGATTGTTGGTCTTGGTCATCGCAGATTAAAGGGACATCCTTTTTCAACAGGTTCATAAATCCTTTTGTAATTTCCGCATAATTATGGACGATGTTGGATTACTGAGAGGGGGGGTGAATCAGTAATAGAATAATTATAATCATTTTTCTCCAAATAATCCAAGTGTTATATCAATGTAGAATTATTATCCAATAATGATCAATAAGAAATGAACAATCACATACATACACAGTACACCAGTGTTTTATGTGGAAACCCAAATCGGGAGGAAACCACGGAATGCTTTTTCTTATATGTCTTGAAGAATTACATTCATTAGAAGCACCAACATCCTTTGTTTTTCAGCTGCAACTGGAAGGAGGCTCCAACCCCCTAGTTTCTTAGGCTACAACTTGAGGGAATCTTCAACTCCCAAATTCTTTGGCTACAACCAGAAGGAGGATACAACCCCCTAAGTTATCCAGCTACAACCGGAAGGTGGCTACAACCACTTGTCCTTGCCCCGTCCAACCGCCCTGAAGTAAAAGTAGAATGATGGAACCATTGTCACACTATCACTATGAGATATACTGTTGTAAAATGTACCAATAAACCTGAACCATGCATCAACCTGTACCTCAACCTGTAATCAACCTGTACCATAAACAAGTGCATCAACCATGCACCAACCTGTACCATCAATCTATAATCAACCTGTACCATAAACAAGTGCATCAAACATGTACCAAGTATGTACCAATAATGTTTCAAGTACTCATAAACTATGACTCATCAATATGTACCAACATCATCAACTATACACCTCATGTATGTTCCAACTCATCAACTACTTGTCTCAAGCATGTACCCAACTTGTAACTCAACCGAAAGCCCTCATCAATTTTATCATCCAAATATGATTTGTAACTCT
>WSFP011516864.1:0-12743 GCA_009831015.1 Picea engelmannii | reverse complement strand
TGGAATCCTCGTTGGCAATAAGTGCATTTCTCCCATTTTCTTTCCTTTCCACCTTTAGATACAGAGGAATCGTTAAAGGGTTTTGAGTACCCTTCCTTCTTTGGATTTGCATGTGCCTTCCCTTTGTCTTTGTTTTTAGATTTCTGATTTTGGTGACTGCTACCATCTTGCACAGCAAGTGCATGCGCCTTTGAGCCTTTGATTTTGCCCATGTTGATGAGCTTGTTCTGCTCTTGCGTAAGAGACTCGATAAAAACCTCAAGAGAGGGCATGGTCCAGGTGGCCCCAGAGGTGAGCCTAACTGAATGAAATATGGATACAAACATTGAGTATTCCGAACCAAGTTTGGAAAGAATGGTAAGAACCATTTGTTTCTCCTCCTTAGATTTATCAACCCTGCAAGCCTTAAGTTGCGACAACAAATCCTTATATTTGGTAAAAAAATCTTGGAGATTGTCGAAGGTTTTTGGATCCAAAGTGAGCAATTCCACCTCGAGTATATGTCTCCTCATCTTGTCCTATTTGCCAAAAAGTCCTTCCATGGTGGTCCAGACTTCATTGGGGGTTTTACAGGAGGATATGTGAAAGAGGAGCTCAAGAGAAATGAGACTGCAAATAGTTCCATACGCTTCATCCATCCGATTCAGATACTTGTATTTTTCTATGGCTAATGTAGGTTCGGTCTCTGTGCCCATGGTTAACTTGTATAATCCTCTACTTCGAAGATGCAATTCATCTTGTGCTTCCATGCAAAGAAATTGTACGGTGTAAGAATTAATTCTTTTAGAAATTACATTTTCCCGCTGTCTTCAATCTTCTGTACCTGCAAAAAGAGTCTAGTGTGTCTTTTTCCTAGCAATCCGTCGGCTCTGATACCATGTAAATGTGGATGAACCTGCACAGATAAGATCTAGCTAGCAAAGGACATACACAGTTTGTCGAAAAATGAGAAAAGATGGAAACGAGAGAGAGAGAATCAAAGAATTGTATTAACTGAATGAATGAATGATAATTTACACATGATATACATTGTATAACTCAACTAATGCGCACTGGAAGAGAAGCCAATGCGCCATAGTGGTGGTCTAGAGTGATCTGGACACACACCGACAGTTACGGGAGTTAATTGCCACCTAGTTTAAGTCAACTAGCCTCTCAGTCCTAAGTTAACTGACTGAAAGCATCAGTAATGCACCACTCTGGTGATAATCCCAAGGACAATGCACATTAGCAGTGATGATCCCAATGCTGCATGGTGATGGAACCAATGTGGCATCAAGACTCCACTCAACTGATCCAATTGAAGTGTGAACTGAAGAGAGTATTCCCTTGGAATGTAGGAAAATGAATATTCTCCCTAAAATATAGGAGACTGGATAATGACTAATAAACATAGGGAAAACCTCAGGAAAAAGAAATCCTAGGTGTGTGTGAAGTATCTCCAACATCCACCACCTATCAAGAGGTGGGAAGTTGTTTTCCACTATAGGTGTGGTCCCCGACTTGACTTAATGACCATGATGACTTCTGCTAATAAACGACCTCATTTTGGGTGTGCGTTGACCCACAAAGGGAAAATATGTCATTGTGGAGATTTGAACCTTGGTGGGGACAATAACAACACTCTGCTTACATTGACCCTACTCACTCCTTTTGACAAAAAATGTAACACAATGAAAACCTAATTAACAATATAATAGTTTGTCTAGTTAATAGTAAATGGACAATTTGAATTGTATTTATAGGTGTCTAGTTTAAGGGTAGATAATTATAATTGAAATTTGAATCATATCCTAGTTAATATGAAGTGTTCTAGTGCTTGCAGTGGTATATTGTCAAAATGCTACTAAAAATGTATTTATCATGAGAAAGTTATGGCTACCTCTGGTAGTGCTTATGAAGGTGGTTTGAGAGGTAACAAGTAAATTTCAAATAGTACACCATGAGGATGCATCATTGGGAGTGGGGGACATGTCCCCTACGTTTTGTATGTCTTGAGGACATGGGGATGGGTACGAAACATCCTCGGCCATCCCCAGATAATAGGAAATGTCCCATGTCATTGAGGATGGCATGATGACCCTTGTCCCCCATGATGGAGTTTTAGTCATCCTCTATGTTGGGAATGACTTCTCCCAAAATCAGACAAAATAAGTTTTTTTTTCTTTTCCTTTTTCTTCTTGTGAAAGGACTCCACTATTCTTTAAAAGCATTCTTCATGTGAAATCCATAAAGATTCAATTTTCAACTCAAGAAAAGCAATTGCAACAACAAGAGAAGACTAGAGAAACTTATGGATCAAAACTGTGTGTGGAGTTCTGAAACGTCCAACGTTTCGAGTGGATACTCCACCCATCATCAGGGACACAAGAGAAGAGTGTTGCAACTTCAATGCTTGTTTTTTTTTAAATTTATTTTGTAAAAATACTTCTTATATTCACATAAATATATTTACGTCAAAGAAAAACAAAAGGTAGAAGGGTATATACAATGGTATTTACATCCTCTTCCTTAAAGCTACAAGAACAAAAATAAAATCTAAATAGGCATCCTTGATAAGCAAAACCCTTTTGCCAAAAGTTGCATACGTACCTCCTCTCTCCACATAACAAAAAGAAAGCAAAGACCTAACATCATTCTCAAAAACATTTTTGCACCGAAGTTTCCATAGGACAGATAGAGCCAAAATTCGTAGACAATGCCAAATGCCACTGAGAGAAGAGCAAACTAGGGATCTAGAGTCACCAAGCAAAGTTGCACTCCGATGCATTCGCTCTAAGAATAGTTTCCTGCTATGACTATACATGATCCTAATAGAACCGAAGAAAAGGATAGTACCATAACAAATGATTCACTTTTTCCGAATGGTGGCAAGAAAGGTCAAGACCATCAGAGAGGCCACTTTTAGATAGTCAAGCCTTGGAAAGAAGGCCGTGATAAATCACCATCCATGCAAACACCTTGAGCTTATAAGACATCCACAATGATCACCCATTGTTAACCTCCGAATCCACCAGCTCTTAGCATTGGAAGACACCAACCGCCCATTAAGAATAGGGTTAAGCACATGATGTCGATGAAAAATGGAGTAAAACTTACATGAGTTATATTGAAACAATGGGTGCCCAAAACTCCACTCCCGGTCATGCCAAATGGGTCTTGACATGTCAATATTCATCTTGAACAAATCCTCCTACAATATGAGGCCAACTAACTCCATGATAGTGGGCCAATCGATGGATGAAAGGGCTTACTCACATGCTAAGGATTACTAATCCTTCCAAGAGTGTGCATTTGCATCCCACAAATCCCTCCGGAGAAAGATCCCCTTTTTGCTCAATCATCTAGCCTAAAAATGCGAAAGATAAGCAAGATAGGCGTCTTGCATCTTCTAGCTCCGAATCGGCCTTCTAGCCAAATCCCATCCCACACGATTGCTAGATAAGATAAGATGTCATTACAAGGTAGGAGTATCGAAAGGTATCCTATAAAGGCAAGATGCAGGAAGAAAAATGAAAATAAAATGAAATAAGGTAAAGCCGTAGAGAGTGAGATCTATGTTGGGAAATGAAGAACCCTTGACCCCGAGCACAAAGATTTTCCTAGACGAGGAGATGTACTGTAGGAGAAGATCCGAAAATGAGAGGAACTAGAGGTGATGGAATAGGTCAGTCAAGGGATGGACCCATCTCTCCTACCATCCAAGGCTGAGTGAAGAAAACTGAGTATAGTGGGATGTTTAGAGAGGGGATTGGTGGGATGCCTGAGTCGTCTGCCATATTGCTGACTGGAAGAGGTAGCACTTCGACGAGGCCTGGGGGATCTCATCCGTCTCTTGGGAAGGGATTTGGTCTGGTCTTGTCGCTGAGATCTCGTGGGACGAAGGAAGGTCGCATAGGTCTACACTGATCTGGAGTCTGGAGCTGTGCTGTTGTCAGTTTGTCTCTTAGTGCCCCTACCAAAAGGTAGCACTGTGAAGGAGGAGGTGATCTGTTGAATAGGGTCTCGTCTTGTAGGAGGCTGAAGAGTATGGGATTGAAACCTGAGGGCCTCCTGTATGTATAAAGCCAAGCACCACTAATTAGGATAGCTGAAGAAGTTCGTGAGGGTCTGAGCCTCCCTGAATAAGTAATGAAATCGTCCCCCTGATCTCATAGTAGATGGGCCAACAAAAGATGAATTGCTCCTCAGTCTTGACCTCCTGTAGTTGGCATAGCTGATAAATCCTGTCTGGTCAATTGATCTGGTGGTTTGTCTCAACTCGAAGTTTATGGGAGCCCACTTTGAAATGGCCTAGCGGAATCTAGAGAGCGTGTGCCCAGTGGCGGAGTGTATAATGTGGTCGAATGATGAAACAGTCCCTAAGCCCCAAGAAGTGCTCTGCATAAAAGGCCATCTTTGGGCATAACCCACTAGGAGGGTTAACCCAAGTGATCTGGATAAACTGCCTGTAAATGTCATCCTTGATGATCTTGTTCAACATTTGTCTTGTTGGTAGGAGATGACCAGGTGCGTCCAAAGAATATCTGAACTGAGGAAGACGATCTATCTAAATGCCCACAGACTCTAAGAGATCTGAAACCCTCGTGAACCAACATCGAGCTCGACCCGATGAGCTAGAGAGGGCAATGGTATCAGATGAGCAGTATGCCAAGTACGAGTACTGATCTCGCCCCTTTGCCGAGTTTGCAAAGCTCCGAATACAATACAGAAGAGAGACTAGTCAGAACACTGTCTCAAGTCGGAAGGGGCGAGCTCCAAACTCTGTTAGGATGATGTGCCGAGGAACTGTCTGCTTGCATCTAATGATGTGTCGGAGGAGAAGGGTCTAGACTCTCTCAACTGAGGCCTAATCAGACTCCAGTAATGAAGGCTCCCAAATCTTTGAGCCATAGAGAACCGTGGGTCGAATAAGGGAGTCCATGAGGGACATCTTGGATGAGATGTCTTGAAAGTGGTGACATAAACATTGTCACTCAAGAAGGGCTAAAGATCTGTAGCCGTTGGTGATCCGGGGTTGGAGGGCAGGTCACAAACTGAAGCGGGCTCCAGAGAATCGTACTCTCAAGTATGTGTATGTGTTGGTGATCTCAATCTCCTTCCCTTTGAAGAAGAAATGAAGGTCTATGGACTTCTTCGACCTGTTGAAGATCATAACCTTGGTTTTACCGAGGTTGACTGTCAATTGTTGGAGGTCGCAGAATAAAGCTAAGGCATCCAACTGTCTCTGTAATCCCTCTGGAGACGAGGATAGGACGACCACATCATCAACGAAAAGCAAGATGGATATTGGAACCTGGTGGAGGAGGCACCCGTGGCTGTCCTGGATATGTTCGTGGAGAAAGGTCTCTAACTCATCAATATAAATCCGAAACAATGTGGGGATAGGGGACAACCCTGTTTAACCTCGATGGTACTCTTGATGAAATTTGATATCTCGTGAACTGTGCAGAGACCACCAAGAACTGACTCATATAGGTGCATGATGGTAGTCAGTAGGGTCAGGGAGATGCCAATGTCTTGGAGCCTCTGAAACAATGCTTCTCTTAGGACTGAATCGAAAGCCTTTAGAAAGTCTACAAAGCAGCAATAGACTTTTGAAGACCGATGCTGTGCCTCCTCAATGATGGCCCGAATGGTAAAGATGTGATCAATGGTCTAATGAGCGGGTCTTCTGAGGTGTCTACGCTCAAGCTCACTAGAGAGCTTCATATGGAGAACTGTAGCATAGAGCTTGAGAATGTATTGCCCACCATGATCGTCCTGTAATTGTTGGGATCCGAGTTGGGGCTCGATTTGTGTATCGGGTGAATGATATGATGTTACCATGCTGAAGGAAAACCTGTACGAACCACATGGTTGAAGAGATCAACCAAGTGAGAAGCCAGAGCACGAAGCTCGTGCTTAAAAAACTTTGCCTGGAAACCTTCTTCATCTACTGCTTTGCTACTATTCATTGCCCAAACGGCCTCTCTGATGTCACTATCTGAGAATAAGAAGCATGAGGGGGGTGGAGTGGTAACTCGAATTTGGGGCTGCCCATGAATATCATAGAGAGTGGATACATGGGAAAACATGGATCCAAGATTCAAATCAGATGGAAGGGGGGAGCGTCGTGGGAGGATGGTACGCAAAAAGGTTTTTAGGGGAGTGAGTGAGGGAATGAGATAAGTCACGTCTTCTCTGAGAGACAAAGAGGCATTTCTTGTGACATAGGAGATGATGATAGGAAGCTTTGAGGTTGGAATAAGAGGGGTGAGCATTGGTAAATGCATGTCGAAGCTGATGATGGAGGGCCTTGCATTCCTTGTCATACCATCGGTTCATAGGGTAGGATTTGTTCTTTTGGGAGGTGGACTGGGTGGAGTGAGGAAAGGATGTGAGGGCTGCATTCCAAATGGTGGATTAGAGGCAGTTATACTTGGTAGATGCAGAGTCAAGTAAGGAGAACTGGGTCTTGGAGGGGAGAATTTCTCGGAGATGGGTAGAGAAGGTGTCCGGGTCCCCCTCATCAAATTGGAAGATAGTGCGGGGTGGGCCCGGGGGGGTGTGGCAGGAGGGGCCTGCCACCTTCCTCCACGCTGACAATATACTTTAGAAGATAAACGTGCCTGCTATTTGAAATGTTGGGGTACCCAAAAGACCCTTGAATCCTGCCAATATGCTTGCCTGTGTGTAATTTGTGCCTCAACAGAACCTGCCATGGAGAAGACCCCTCCAAACACCTCACCACCCATTTAGCTATAAGAATGCTCCCCTGAGTTGCCACATCTATCAATCCAAGATCCCTCATCCTTTTGCATGATACAAACATTCCAAGGCACCATTGGTAGGCCTCGAGCCCCACCATAGTTGGCCCACAAATACGACCACAACATCTGCTCCAATTAAGGAAATTGAGCCCTATTGGGCAACCAACAAGACATATAGTAAATGTGAGAGGCTCGGAGGATCTTGCCCACGACAGTGAATTTCTCAGCAAATGAGAGGTCCTTATTCTGCCAGAAGAGAAGCTTATGTTGCAATCACTGAAGGCACCAAGTCCACATGGCAACCATAGGGAGCCCCACATTGAAGGGGCTATCTAGATCTTGCACAATAACTCTGGGACAGACAAAAGTCCACATGGGAGGAGTTTAGTTAGGGGGTTCATCAAGACCAATCAACCAATAGTTAGTGTTGTCATCACTAGCAACCACCCTAGAGGCATCAGAAAAGACATCCAGTCAATCTCTAGCTCCATCAATTGAACCCTGGTCTACGTGGGAAGCTGATAGTCTTTTTGGTCGCTGGTTTGATGGAATTGAACAGTACTTTTACTTATACTGTTTACTCTCGATCTTTAAAGCATATTGGAAACCTTGTTTCAGTGACATAATGTGCAACAGATCCATTTCCTGCAGTGAGAAGACTCCTCCAATGAAATTCAGCTTGAGAATTATATCAAAATAGGGGCATGATGAAAACTTGTTAAATTGGTCAATGTATTGTTGCATTCTTAGATCAGATGTTTGGCAAAACTGAAACTTCTTTTTTTCTGAGTTCGTGACAATATCCATGGGGATAAAACCATTCTCTACTTATAACCTGGAAATGATACCACCTATGGATGGATGGGTCATTTATTGCCAGCCAGGTGGCAAAGAAAAGCTTGCCACTATAAAAGAGCTTCCATGTGGACTTCTGCTACCATGAAACTTTGGGTGTAAATGAGTTGTTGTTGGAAATAAGCTTCTAGACAGCAAAACTAAGCATCCATTTTTTTTTTGCATTCAAGTTGTCATTAAAATGTGGCATGCCTATTTTTTTCTTGAGTCTAAAAGTGGGTTATAGGATGGACTCTGGAGGTAGGTATAGGAACTTCATGCTGCTGCCCAGCATGGGCAACAATCATCATGTTGGGCATTATTGTTTTGCTGTGACTGCTAAGTACTTTCAAGCTGTTCCTGGAGTTCTTGAGCTAACAGGTGCATTCTGGTTATATTTGAGAATTCAGTTCTTACCTGAGTGTCTCAACTTTGTTTTGTGAATACAGTTGCTGCAAAATGTACTAATGGTTACTTATAATTGTGCATGAAGGAAATGGGAATGGTGCCAATTTTAGCGGGCAGAACGATTGGCAAGGAGCATGGTGGCATGATTTGATTGACAATTCCTTGGGTATGCTTTCTTTGTTGCTTTCAGGTTAATAGAGCATATGATATGCTTAATATTTGTATGAACACGATCAATTCTATGGCTGTTTACTCTTCTTTTTTGTTTCACATATCTTTGAATATTTAGAATTTGTGCAGCTGTACTCATTAAAAAATCAAAACATCTCTAATGGTTTATTTTTTGATAGTTTGGTAGCCAGAGAATGCTGGTATTTAGGTTCTGCATGCCAATCTTGTATCTGAAAGGTATATGATTAGAACTTGAGAAGTTGATCCAATTCAATATTGTGTTTTATTTTCTTAATCTTCTTAACTAGGATTAAAAGCATGCATAACTTGTGATATTGTGCATATAGTCCTAGATAGAAAGGTGGAGTTATTTCAAAGCACCATATAGCCATTAGTGCATAAGTGCAAGGACTTGTGAATGTGACTAATGGAGCTTAAGGTCAAATGTCATTCGCATATCGGATATTAATGCTAAATAATTGCACATTTATGGTTGTTCACATTTTAAGATTGGAACACTGCCTGTCCTAGATGGGATGGACTTATTTTACAGAGAAAGTTTTGTATAGTAGGATCAAATTACAGGAGAATGTCTCTAATTCTTTATTGTCAAATTTGTCCATAAATAAGAGAGTAAAGTCCTGTAGTCTAAAATTAAGAAAACTTACGTAAAAGCTATAGATCTGAAGCATGGGAAGATTGCCCACTTACTGCCAGTAGAAACATAAGACTAATGGAACCTGTTCCGAGAACAGAAGGAATATGACTGCAACAAAAGGACAACCATTATAGATTGACACAAAGTTCCTTGCAATAACTACAGGTCCTTGCAAAGGTCATCATATGGACAAAGTAAAATCTAGGAAATGGACATCCAAGTGTTACTGGACTTGTCACTTGATTGATGCAATAGCAAGTTATCTAATGAGCTGTCCTGGTTCCTATGCATTATATCCATCGTCATGATTCAGGAAATGGAGTCCTATCACTGATTTTACAAATAATATAACAGTTTACAGAATTTACAATATTATGAAGCTGAAGGAGTCTGCAATTTTGTGAACCAAAGTCTTTGGTTAAGATATGTCAGTAACATAAACAAAAATTTTCAAAATATGAAATTAACAATACTCAGAATTTTCATGCAGAAAACATGTATGCAAACAACATTTCAATGATTTATATTGTTAGCAGCAGCTTTGAGCCAGTTTTGGATGAAAATCTGTCAGTGGATACACTTTGATAACGTTGGTAGATAACTAGTATATGTTTGTGGGTGAGCTCATATGTTGGAACTGGGTGGAGAAGTAGGCTGCAGTATAGGATTAACATGTTGATCGAGAATCTGCCTGCATGTCAGTGGATGGGAGCATAATATCACTAGAGAAAAGACAATGCTAATGGATGAACTAGGGAACTACATAGGAGTGCAGGTTTAGTGGACAAATGATTAACAAACTGATTGACAACCAATAAGAGATTTATTTTTATTAATGATGTAGTTAGTAACATAAAAGTGTAGCATGGATATGGACAGATCTGACTATTTTAATGTAACTGATTTATCACTTTCTGAGAAAAGACACACCTTATGGTGTTTGAGTGAGTTATGATTACCATAACGAGCTGAGAATCTATGCTATCCCAAGGTTCAGGATGGGGGGACAAGATTCTGGTATGGCTGAGGAATACCCCTAATTTTCAGAGAACTGTGAGGTCTTGGATAGCAACATCAAATATTAAAAACATAGATATTAGTTTTTAAAGCTCTCTCTCTCTCTCTCTCTCTCTCTCTCTCTATATATATATATATATATATATATATATATCAACTTTAAATTTTTGCAGATCTAAAACAATAAAATGTATGACCATCAGATCGAATCATTAGACTGTACCATGAATTATTGATTTTCTTATTTGTAGTGAAAACGAAAATGCAATAAAACATCAGACTCGTCATTCATGAACAAGATCACGATACATGCTGTATAAATCCATATCCAATGTCAATTTCATATAGAGCAATCAGTCCTTGCTCAGAAACACAGTTCTCACTGCATTGGAATTTATAAAGTAGACATTTCAGATCTGTATGTGACCCATCTTCAGGACAAGAGAGAGTGATAGTGATGAAGAATTGCAATTTGAAGCTATCCGGGCAAGCAAGAAACCATAAATACAAAAATGATGATGAACCCAGCACCAGAAAAAGAAATGCGTCAGCTATAAACCCTACGAAGATGTCAGATGCAATCCTTCATTTCTATCTCTCTTGTTTTGAAGATGGATTGTGTATCGTGGATATGAAACGTTGACTCTATAAATTCTAACATAGTGAATCTTGAAGCATTTAACAACAATATGCTACAGTGAAAAGGCTTAACCTAACAAAACACAGTCTTCGTTGACGAGGGAACATTCCTCCCTAATAGCTGTTTTGTCTCTGTGATAGTTTATGAGTGAGTATTTTCTTTTTTTCTTTGGTTAATGGGTAGGTTTTAAATGTGTATAGTGGGTTGGGTTTTAGTCTTTATAGTAGAATTAGACACGTTTTTAGATGCTTAGACATTACTGGCATGTTAGGGACATACCTCAATGAGATGCCATCCAGTAATCCTCCAACATCCCCAACTCTATGGGACTGTGAGGAACATGGGTAATGCACCCCAACCCCTGGGGACGTGTCTCTGGATAACACAACTAAAAATCTATGCAGTGAGTTGGTTTGTCATAGTAATAGGTGCTTGGGGTAGTGAGAGACATGTACTTTGCTATTTTATTAAATGAATAAACAATTATTCCCAATGTGTGTGTAATGTCTGTGGGTGGTGCCTATTTTTTACATAGTGCAATTTTGGTGTTATTAATACATGCCAATTCACTAATTTGCTGATCTTCTACCAAGGTTCAGAGAGGGTGAAATGAGGACAACGAAACAGGGTGATGAGTTTCATTATATTTTCATTTTGCATACTAATGAGGAAAGCAATGATCTACCTATTTCAAGTTTACAATATCAACATCTACTTAGCACTATAACTGTTTCGTAGTTACTTTTTTCTTACTTTCTAGGAAAACACATCTTATATTTCGTTAATGAATGAATTATATCAACAAGCCAAACCTTGGGGCTGCCCCTCCCTACATAGGCAAGAAGCATCAACATATTTGCTTTGGTTTCAATCAATGCTATCAGAACTGGACTTGTTACTGAACTGTTCAACCCCCAAAACTGGAATCAGACCAAAACCAGACTGGAACCTATAAAAAACCGGTCGACCAAAGAATATATAAAATATTCAAAATTTGATTAAAAAATATATATTCATGTATATCCATGTGAATCCAAATTATTAAACAGAAATATGTGAAGTTTAGGGTTTTAGATAGGGGAGGGGTTTAGAATTAGGTTTAGGGTTTTAGGTTTTAATTTTTTTCCTGGGTTTTAAGTGAAGACAGTGGGCCCACGCGTGCCCATATGACTCTGTGCAGAACCAGCTAGTTCAGACTGGAAAGACTGGCTCCATATGGAATTGGTCATTTTTGGTTTGAATGGCCGGTTCCACCTGGAAACCCCTTGGAATTGGTTTGACTGGTTGGTTCAGCTGTTTGTGGTCCGGTTTTGAAAACATTGGTTCCAATGTCAAGAATCCATATCTTTTCTAATGATCTGAATCCTTGATGCTAACCAGATTGCTAAATTAGATTTGGAAACTTTGATTTCTTCCAAATGCAGTGGCATAGGGTTGCCATAGAATGTAGTTCTATATCATCACTTCCGTGAAAGGAGATGCAAGTTGACCGTATGGTGCCCCATATGCTTTTAGCTATTGGCTTGATCATTGAATTATCACCCGAAATGATCACTTTGAAATGAATAGGGGTGTTGAGGAGAACAAAATACTCTGCCAGTTGGCAATAACCTAGCCCCAAAAGGTTCTAGTGGCCTTGAAATCCTACAGAGATGTTTCACTGTAAATTCTTTAGACCAAAAACACACAACAACCATCAATAAACCCAATATGATGTAGCCTACCTTTAATGGCTAGCCCATTATTGAGGACTGTTAGATTTTTAGGGTAAGATGAAAACAGCAGTCACCTTTTTTTAAAATTTCAAAGCAAATATACTTTTAGATCAGAAGTATGGGCAGCATATAGGTCAATAGACAGCAGTGACAAATCTAAATAGGCAGAGCTTATTCAACACTAGTAAACTCAAACAAAGAGAGACAAAACTCAGATCCCAAACAGTGATATTAGTACTCTCTAGATATATAACAACAGTTCTCTAACAGTAGTTCTACAACAGAACTCAAAAGATTCTTAGACCAAACAGAGATGCAAAGACTCTTCCAAGTATAACAGCAAATCTATATTTCAATTCTGAAGCAAACGGTATTGAAGAATGTTAGATTTTAGGATAAGATAGAAAAACAGCAGTCACTTTTAAATTTTCTAAGCAAAGTTACTTTAGATCTGAAGCATAGACAGCATATAGGATAACAGAAAACAGTGGCAGTATAAGAAATCAAAACTGGAAAGATAAAAACTCCTTCAACACTGGAAACTCAAA
>WSFP011516863.1:0-12744 GCA_009831015.1 Picea engelmannii | reverse complement strand
ATATATATATATATATATATATATATATATATATATATATATATATATACAGTTCTGATTTTTTACAGTGCCAAAAGATTTGTAAATAATGATGTCTTTAATGTGATGTGTTTTAATTTACATGTGGTGTACAATTTATTTTCCTTCATGAAACCTTATCTATGTGTGAGATACCGATCCATGATGTAATTGGCTAATGAATCCGAAACATTATTGAGTTCTCTTGGAATATGTTTGTATTCGATGTAATCAAACATTCATTCAAGGCGACGAACCCGTAGGTGGAGACGTAGCAGGATAGGATTATGAATGGCGTAGACACGATTAAGTTGGCAGACCACGAGTTGCGAGTCTAGGTTAACAATCATATGGGAGAAACCTAGGGAGGAGGCTTGGGTCAAAACTCTGATGACAACATGATATTCCTCCATGTTGTTAGTCATTGATCCTAAGAAAATACCTCCTGAACTCACTAACTCGTCAGATTGGTAAATGACCCATGCTACAGAAGCAACGTTCTGGGTGTGTCGACTAGCGCCATCCACAAATATGACAAATATAGGAAAGGAAGACGTCATATGTGCATGAAAACACATGACACAGTATGAATGGAAAAGGTAAAAACTTGAGCACGTAAAAGAAACAGACACACCAAACCAAAATACAATAATGTACAAAGTACGCATGCTAGGCGATCTAGGCATAGTACTTTTTAAGGTAAATCCCATTCCAGGGCTCTCCCAGGGAGATTCCATCATAATCGACTAAATCATAGGCACCTCTGTGCAAAACATGTTTCACAGTGTAAGGGCCATGCCACAGAGGTTCTAACTTACCTGTCCCTAAATTATCATCCCTAACTTGTCATGAGCCTGGTCATAAACGAGGACTAAGTCTCCTTCTGCAAAATTCCGAGGATGAATGGATTTGTTGTATTGATTTTTTATCCATTTCTGATGTGCCTCATTAACGAGAGCGACATCATGACGTGTTTCGTCCAGCCTGGTCAGATATAAGAAACATTCTTCTTCGACAGAAGTATGGGGTAGGAGTTCTACTTTAGGTTTCAGAGATGGAATCTCACACTCGATTGGTAAAATAGCTTTGATGGCATACACTAACTAGAAAGGAGTGAACCCAGTTGCAGTTTTTACAGAGGTACGGTAAGCCCAGAGAGAGGAGAAAAGTTGTAGATGTCATGATGTCTTGTTTCCACCTACCATCTATTGAATCATGGTTTTAAGGACCTTGTTGATGGCTTCAACTTGTCCATTGGCCTGAGGGTAGTATGGGGATGAGTTTTCATGGTGAAAACCCAACTTGGCATGCAATTCACTCATCATCTGGTTCTTAAAGTGTGAATCATGATCAATGAAAATGGCATGTGGTACACCAAAATGAGTGATGATGTGGTTAAAAATGAAAAGAGTTGCAGTACGACCATAGTTCAGAAAGGTAGGCATAGCCTCAACCCATTTTGTAAAGTATTCGATGGCGATGATTATATAACCATGCCCCCCGGCTGAGGTAGGCTTACACTACATGAAATCGATACCCCACTTGGCAAAGGGGGTGATGGTGATAACAGGGTGCAACGGAGTAGGGTGGGTGCGTTCCTTGTTGCTAAAAACTTGGCAGGGTGGGCATTTTTTGACTGTCGCAATACAATCTTTGAAAATTGAGGGCCAAAAGTAGTTGGCACGTAAAATTTTCTGGGTTGCAGCCATCCCAAAAATGTGACTGCCACAAGCTCCAAGGTGACAGTCATTCAAAACATGTTCAGCCTCTTCATGAGTCAAACATTGTCGAAGGATAGTATTAATACCACAACGATACAAAGGGTCACCGATGATAAGGTAACGATGAGAATGGTGGAAAATAAGTTGACACTCTTCATAAGAAATGTTAGGCTGAAAGCATTGGGTTTGGAGATAAAGGAAGATATATCCATACCAAGGATCATATGTGTTGATGAGGAACATGGTTTCGTCAGGGAGAGAATCTCTGGGCTCAACATCTTCATCAGCATGGGGAAGGTCGCAGATAAGCTCCGCAAACACTAGGGACTTTTTGGCTTTGGACTTCGCAAATTCAAGATCGAATTCCTGAAGGATGATGATCCATTTGGAGTATTTTCCCCCAAGCACTTGACATGTCAAGATATGATACATGGGTTTTGAGTCCGCAATAACAGTGGTGGTGCGTAGCAGGATGTAGTGGCGAAATATCTGGACAACGATGACAACTGCCAGAGCTAGTTTCTCTACATGTGAATATCGGAGTTCAGGTCCAGATAGACTCTTACTCAGATAATAGATCACATGTTCTTCACCGTTGGGGTCCTTTTGAACTAACACCATCCCAATAGTGGAAGTAGAGGAAGCTAAGTAAAGGATGTAGTCCTTTGTATAATTTTGGGGATGCAATAAAGGTGCATGGGTCAAGGCATGCTTGAGAGCATCAAACGATCATTGAGCAATGTCATCCCAGATGAAAGGATCATTTTTCTGCAACAATTGCATGAATCCTTTAGTTATCTCAACATAGTTACAAATGAAACGGAGAAGGAAGTTTTATTTCCCTTGCAAACTTTGGATTTGGGTCAAATTAGTAGGTGAGGGTAAGGATAGAATAGCCTTAATCTTTAAGGGATCCACCTGAATCCCATCCTTAGAGACAACGAAACTTAGGAGTCAACCTGATTCGACAGCAAAAATACACTTATGTGGGTTCAAACAGATATAGTAAAACCGACATCCAAGAAAAATAGCTCATAGGTGATCAATATGATCTGATCGATTGGATGAGTGGGTAGGTGAGTCGTTGAGGTAAGGTTCTGCAATATTATTGATATCGTGCAAAGCATATGACATGGCCCACTGGAAAGTAGCACCATCATTTTTTAGATCTAATGGTAGCTTCCGATAAGAAAAAGTTCCCCATGGGTAGATAAAGGTTGTCTTATGTTGATCAACAACTAAAATTTCAATCTGGTTATACCTGAAGAAACCATCCATGAAAGATAAAATTACGCTCCCAACATAATTATCGATGATCTGGTTGATGAAGCACGTAGGGTAGTTGTCCTTTAGACAAGACTTATTGATATCCCAATAGTCAACGCAGACACGAATGGTCCCCTATTTGTTGGCAACCGAAACAAGGTTGGAGACCCATTTCATCAAGGGGACAGGATAGATAAATCCATATTTCAAAAGTTTCTCAACTTCTACCTTTATATCCATGGTTTTCTTGGGATGAACTGGGCATATTTTCTGTCGAATAGGCTTCACACCTGGGTAAGTCTTGATTTCATGCATGACAATCGAGGGGTCGATCTCGGGCATTTATTCGTAGCTCCAAGCAAAGACATCACTTAATTCTTTGAACAAGGTGGTGTAAGAGACCACCTCTTCGGATGTGCAATTAGCACCGAGTTTACCGTTTTCCACAATGCCTTCTTTGGTCTAAATATCAATAATGATCGTAGTAGAAATATTACTTAGATTCCCCTCAGAAAGAATATCTTTTGTGAGGATGGGAGATTCTGGAGAATTGGTAACATCAAGAGGGAAGACATAATGTATGTCTTCGTGAATTTCTTCTAGAGGCATAATAAAAGAGGATCGATGATGGCTATGATCCCAAGGTACGTCATCAATGATAAGCATTTCCATTATAGATTCGTCAGAAGGAAAAATTTGGAAAATGTAATCGATTACAGACGATAGGGAATTTAACCATGATGGCATCGAGTAGGTATCAGGTGCCAAGAAATGTGGGCTGTCTAGGGAGGGAGAGGCAGATTGAATAGAAACGTATGCAGCCTCAGCTGGGCTAAGTGGAATGGTGTCACCTAGTACATTGAATTCCAAAGGACTAGGTACAATCCAAGGGTCAGATAATTCCAAAGATTGATAAGCCATATTTGAAATCATATTGACAGTGGAAATATGATGTGTGGTGGGTGGAAGTGGTGTAGGGGAGGTACCCATAAGGATAGAGTCCTTCAACAAGCCAACACCAATGATTTCATATGTAATCTTGTGGTCTCCTAGAAAAGGAATGTTGTTGGTAGCAGGAGTACAAGCATCGGGTGTACATAAATCTAGATGGTCGATGGTGACAATTTTTCCTTGATGAGGGAATTGTACACATCGTAACATCAATGAGGCGATGACAGTCATAGCATAAAACCAACTTCTTCTGAGTAACAGGTTTTAATCGAGGGGGGCATCAACCACCTCGACATCAACAATAATGGTTTTGCCGCCCAACTGAACGGCTAAGGACTGTAAAATTTTGTGAGGATGAAAGCCTCTCCCATCAAAAGAACGTAACATCGTAGGGGATTTGTTAAGGGTAGGTGATTTCAAGCCTTTCCAACAAGCCAAAGACATGACACAAGTAGAGGCTCCCCCATCCAAGATAGTTCGGTGGATTTGTTGATTGTGAACAACAACATTGATTTGAAAAGCTAGTTGGTGAGAGAGTCAAGACTTATAATCATCCAAATTAAAGGTGATGTTATTAGATGAATCAAGATCAAAAGTGCCAATGGCCACTAAGAGCATTCTATGTTGACTGGGAGAGTGTTGTATAACTTCCAAAGCAGACATAGCACATGGTGCTTGAGCCAAATATTCAACGATGTTGTATTTTTGGGCAGCCCATGAACTAGATTGAAGGTAGATTTACATATAGTGCTCTTAGGAGGGCGTAAGATAGAGTTGAATGTGGGTTTCTCAATCTGAAGTGGTCCAGATGGAGGATTAACTGACGGAGGAATAACGGAGGACAGTGACAGATCCGGTAAAGTACCTGTACCGTTAGTGTCTTTTCCTTTGTCCGGGTTACCTGGTGTGTCGTATGTCTTAGAGCGAGTGGTAAAATTAATCCCATTAAACATATAAATATGTGCACTTGATGAGGCCTCATCATGAGGATGGCTAGAACTGTCCCCAGGAGAGGGGGTTTGAGAAACCATGGATTGTTGCTATGGAAAAGGCTGAGTAAGCACGGCGGGTTGTGAATTTCCCTTAAAAAATTTGGCCACTTCATCACGATGTGGACAATCTCGGGTGTAGTGATCATCACCAAAAATGAGACATGGGAATTTTGGTTTCCGTTGTGGTTTCTTTTCAGCAGCAAGGGTTTGAGTTTGATTTTTTGGTTGTTCATTGTTATTGTTTTTCTTAGGTTTATTTCTCATCTTCTTCTTACCTACAAATTTTTTTGAAGGGGAAAATTGAATTCAATTCACTTCAGAAATTTGAGTTTGGGAGGAGGTAGAGGAGAGTGTGGTTGACTGGAAAGTAGATTGATTTGTGACAGAACCGATGACACCGTCTGCATGAGATGAGGATGACAGCTTGGATGGATTGATATTAGCTTGAGAAACATTCAGAAGCAACTCATACAAAGTACCAGATTGTGAATAAACCAAATCTAAGTACTGAGCCTGAGCAATGGCTTCTACCTTGGTGACTGCACCACCCATAGCGGCATCACGAGTGATCAGGGGTAAAAATGATTTAGTAAACCACTCCACCAATAATATGCTAGGAATGATTACTTTGATCAACCTTCATCATCATCTCCACTCATGAATATGGTTAGAGATATGCATGGAGTTAGTTTGACGAAGGGAGGTCAAAAGTTCAGTACCCATCTCGTAGAGAATAGGTAGTTGAAAGTGTGTGAGAAAAGACATGGAAAGGGAGTTGAAATCATGAAAAGAAGCACGTGGTAGTTCAATATACCACTTTGTTGCAGAACCCATAAGTGTTCATTGGAAAATATGAAAACGTATAGAATCATCCATGATGGATTTTGATGAACACCACAAATGGAAATTCATCACATGGTTATTTGGATCTTCTCTAGATTTTCTGTCAAATTTCAGAATATCAGAAGGAAGTTTAGCTGGAATAACTGGCCAAACCGGAGAATGAAAAATATGATCATTCGTTAACCGAGACAAGTCTGGGAGATCCAGAGTTGCAAGGAAAGGTAACTGTCGGTTAATCTACGGGTGATACTGGTGTGGCATAGGAACACCAGTCAAACCATACAATGGGTTAGGTGGATAATTGTAACCAGTGGGTCCTCCTGCATAAGGTTGATGCTGACCACAATACACAGGATTCAAGGGGGTTTGAGAAACATGTGTGAGTTGAGGATAACTGGATGGGTTTTGAGGATTATAAGTCGGATTTTTTGTTTTCCTATAAGAGAGGTAAACATTTTGTCCATAAGGAGGATATAGATAATTTCCTTGAGGGAGAAGAGGTTGTTGTGGACGTTAAGGATTATGTCCTCCCGAGAACAGTGGGTTTCCTGGGAAAGGAATGTTCCATGGACTGGGCATTGTAGACACATTTTTTCCATATGGTTGATGATGGGCTCCAATTTGAGACGACCCCCCAGCATGAGTTTTCCCTCCAAATGGAGGTTTTCCTCCAGAAGGAGGATTCCCCTCAAAAGGAGGTTTCCCTCCAAGTGAAGGTTTCCCTCCGAAAGGAGGTTGCCCCCCTAGCATGAGGTGGAGTTCCTAGAATCTGGGAACCATATGTAAATGACTGACCGGTGCCACTTAATGGATTAAAGCCACCAAGACTGGTCCCTCCAGGTCATTGTATAAGTATAGAACTTCCAGGTATAACTTGGGTAGTGGTGACAATGGAAGAATTTAGTGCTCTGTACCCAAAAGGAAGTGATGATGAAGGCCTAGATGTTAGTGGTGTGCCAATCGTAGCTTGGCTATCCACCACATTACCGGTGGGAATAGTCAGAATGTGAGGGACCATTGTAGAATGGGTTGTTTGGAGAGAAAAAGTGGAACTTGGGCCAGCAGATGGCATGTTCGGATCAATGGATGATGTAGTTGAAAAAATGGTAGTGCCAGTAAAATGATCTAAGGGTATAGTGTAGGTAACAGGCATATCAGAACCTATCCCTGATCCGTAAAGATCATGCACCATGTGTAGTGGGCTTCAAACAATGTCCGCAGTCCAAAGGGGGTTTCGGACTGGAGGGTTTGAATGAGACCCAGTCGAAATGTCAAAAGGACTAATAAAAACAAGTTCTCCGGCTGAATTCAGTTGGAGAAAAAGCCTCTCATATCCCGCAGGAATGCGAAAAGCCTCTAGAGACTTTGAAACAATTCAAAAATCCTCTAAAGAGGTAGGAACTTTCTCCTGTGAGGTTATAATGATGTGAACCTCGCTCTGTTGAGGATATCCCTCTATAGAATGCGGGGGTAAAGGGGTAGTATCTTCCATATTTTCTGGAGGAAGTCTTTGTACCTTATGCAAAAGGCGTGGAGGGTCGATGTTAGCGGAGAAAAGTCGAAGAAAAAAATCTATGGAAAACTAACGAAAAAGAAGCAGCATATGCTAATAAAATATAAGAATCAAAACCAAGCAAACAAAACCTTTTTTCTATGACCATGCTAGTTGGTGATGAAATCCAATGTCGCATGATCAAGTCAAGAAGAGGCTAGGATATGGTGGAATAGTTACAATGTCGACCTGCTTAACAGAATTTCACCTTGGTGCAAGCTTCCACACAATAATTGTGGATTTACCCTCCAAGGAGCCCGAGTGAGTTTGACCAATTTTTGTTCCAGGTACAGTGAGACTTCCCTTAACCATCACCTTTTGTAAGTATCTAAAGATTATGGCAACTAAAGACACCAACTCGTAGTTAGTCCCTAGGCGGGTACAGTCGATAGTCCGATTCGAATGTATGGGCAGGATAACAAGTCTGAAATCAACCCGAAAGGCTCCCACACATAATCGTGGGTATACCTTCAAGTGACCCCCAATATACGATTTTACCACTACAAGAAGTTGAACCACGGAGGGATAATCTTCATAATTCGCCTGAATGCGACCTCATGCGTAACCCCTGTGTGAGAGGGGGATCCCAGAAAACCTATACGACAATTGGATTTGACTCTCCCTAGCTCGAGATGCTAATGTTTGTTTTGGAAACTTTGGATATTTTTACTCACAGCCTAATCCGAAGTGCTAATCCTAGTCTAATGTTGGTGGAAGATCCTAAAAATAAAAAATGTTCTAGATAATTTTTTAATTAGCATTGGTTTTACAGTTGTTCTTTACTCAAAGGGTGTATGAAAGTGAAACTGATGGAATGATGACTCAATTCCCAAAAATGATGCATAAAAGATGAAAAGAAATCGTTTATTTTCAATGAACGCTTATTTAAGGGAAAGAGAAAGAGTTGTTTTCACTATCAAACACTAATATAGAATGTCCTCAATCAATTTTTTCTCAATCGAATCCAATGTAATGCTAAAACATTTCATAAATGCCTTCTAATATGCAATCCAATCACTAAGATGTATCTTTTTTGTTTGTATGTGAATGATGATTAAGTCAATGCAAAACTTCCCCTATCAACTAACCTTTTAGATCAAGGATATTCATACAAGCATAAGTAGATTTCACACAAACAACACACCCTCTTGCTATGATTGAAACAAGAAGCAAAAAGAAAACAAAATATAACAAAGAAAATAAAAAATTTCACACAAAAGAAAGATGTTAAAAAATGACCTCAAAAAACCAAATGAGATGATTCACAGATTTCTGATGTCCTTCACCACAGTTTTCACTCAGTTAGATAAGAGATGAGAAAGTAGTGGATTGATTCCAAGTTCTCAACAAAAGAAAAACTCAAAATAAGGAAGAAGATAAAAAATTATGAACAACAAAGTGATTTTTCCTCAGAAAGTAGAGTGTCAAAGGTCAATAGGAAGAGGTACTGAAGAACAAAGAAGCTGAGCAAGGGTAAAGACAGAAATTGGATTTTAGAAAACACAACCCTAGATTTTTTTTTTGTAGAAAAAAGGGTAGCGCTCTGGTGTAAGGGGCACTGGAGCATTATAATTCTCTATGCAAAGATAACAGGGAGCGTTGGCACCCTGATAACATAGGCAGGGGAGCGTTGGTGTCTTAAAACCCAAAAAATTATCGAAAAAAACCAACACTCAGTCAAACTTTGTCAATCACAATGGATGTGATGGAATAAGGATCTAATCAACATATTCAATCAGACATACAGGGTGAACCATGTCTAAAAAGAATGAAGAGTAAGACAAGGTCTATGAGGAAAACCAAAACTGAAGGCTTATAGGTTTTCATCCCCAGTGGAGTCGCCAACTTTTGTTGTAGGAAAATCTCCCTGCAGATAGGTAGATCTCCTCTTGAGAGTTGGGCTCTTAACTCTAAGACAGAAGGTGCTTAACATGGACACTGACTTCCTTTTAGATCTAATCAAGCTGATGAACAAAAGAGAAGGAAGAAGGTATGTACTTTATGAACATCGTTTCTCCCTGCAAGGTCTAGGATGAGCTTCGATCTTGAGCTCCTTGGTAGATCCTGCAAGATAAAAAAAAGTACAAAAGACTTCCTACTCTACTAAGATTAGCTCAAACATAAACCCATCTACTATATACAAACTTAAATTGAACAAGTACAAGTTTGAAAGAAACATGCCAAGCATTGATTGTATTAATGAGAACAACAATGAAGAATACTTACAACCATAGATGTGAGTGAAACAGCTTCATCGAGATCTCCTTGTCCAAAACCTTGCTTAATTAGTCCACACACAAAATGTTGATGCTCCAAATGACATCTTCCTCATGAGATCATAAGTTAGATGCTTCACAATACTTTCCATCCCCTTTCACCATGAGAAGGCCTCCTTATATAGGCTTGGAGAGGCTCAACCAATTGAGATATCTTTGGGGTAAGTTGAGGATTTTCCTTCTTCAATTATGTATCTTCCCTAAGATCATGTCTTGACCAAGGATTTGAATCCAACTGCCTCCAAACATTGAAGGGATCTTTCCCTCATTCTTCTCAACAAACCAAATTTCTCCTAGAAAAGGTAGTGCTCCCCCAAAAGGGGCACCATAGCACTATAGCGCTCCTCTAAAAGGGTGCAAGGAGCGTCAACACTTCCTGTTAGTGTATAGGGAAGAGATCCTCTCCAAAAATGTATTTTGAGTGGATTTGTTAGTGGAAAAAGGTTTATAAACTTTGTTAACCCATTCCTCTACTTCCAAATCAATTGTTTGAGGTGTTTCAAGTGTCCTTCCAATGTCATTATAGGCACGCCATAGACTGTATGGCAGTATGATTTTACTGATGTCTGCGACACTTGTGACCAAAATGAGACACTTGTAATATAGATAACGACAACACTAGGCCATTTTCGTAATGAGTAATTTTGACGTGTAACACATAGTTAATCAAAATGTGTTTAAACTTTCAAAAGTAAATTGTGTGAAAGTTTATGAAACATTTGACATTTCAAGTGGAAAATCCACCGATAATCATAGACTATTACAAATTTTACTATTCTTGATGATAGGTGAAGTGATGCAGGAGCATCGCCAACATCAAGTGAGCCAGCGTGAAAGCCAAAGACAGCTGGACAAGCCAACGCAAATTTTTGAAATTTCCTTGAAGTTGATGTGCAATATTAAATGAATTCATTAAGAAGAAGCGCAGTTGTATAATGTAAATGGACCTTGAGCGATTTCTCTTGTCCTTAGTAGGTAGAAGGAATTTATAGGAGTTAATGCAAGTAGGTAGAATTCAATTCTAGATTAGACAGTTTTAGAAGGGAAGAGGGAAACGGGATATAGACATCCTCATTGTGCATTGTAGCGGGGAATTGAAGCATGAATAGAGAAGAGAGCATAGGGGATAAGCAGAGAGATGTGTAGCAGACTCCATGTACAAAAGTTCTGAATTTATATAAAGAAAGTTGTGATTCATACTCATGGTGTTTACATATTCTCTATGTATGCATCTTTGAATGTTATGCTCATGAATGGTTTCTTCTTTCTATCATGCAGTTGTGTTTTATGCTATGTATGAATTATTTCTTATTGAATGTTTGAAATCTGAGAGAGGAAGAGTAAGGAGGATGAGTTTCAACTGTTTCTCTATATAAGCAAGATTCCTGCAAGGAGTGCAGTTAAATTGTCTGGAAGGAGTGCGTCGACAAGAAGTTCAGAGGGTTGTCTCTAAAAGCTCAGGAGGGGTAACGTTTGTTCTTATTTCCTCAAAGTGTAGTGGGGCACAAGATCCATGCAAGGTGTTCACAAGGTTGAAGAGTGTTTAACACTTCAGGTGTTTGGAGGTCACCGCAAGGAGTGCGTGCAAGGATCCTCTTTGAGGCTCGAAGTTGTGAGAAGCTCAGGAGGACTAAAGCCCTTCGAAAACATTGAGGGGAATTGGAAGTTTGTAGCGCAAGCGGATAAGTCCAGGGAAGAGTCCTTGGTTTCCTTCATAGAAATCATCAAAGGGAAGAGACCGACGGTCAAAAATATGTGGGGGGGGGGATTAGTGAAATCCTACCAGCCATTAGATCTACCAGAGAAGTGGGGAGGTTATGGTTGCGTCTGGAGTTCAAGCTCAGGAGATTGTGGACTGTAGGATCTTCACATAGATACCCATCAGCCATTGGATTGACCAGGAGTTGCACAAAGTTTAAGCTTTGTGAATGGGAGGAGGAAAGTTCTGACAAGAGGCATGACCATCGAAATTTCGGCATTCGTGAAATCGGGAGTCACGAGGATGAGTGATCGGGAATTTTCATAGTGAAAATCCCATAATCAATCTAAGCCATCCATCTTATGGAGACAGGTGGCGATAATCGAGCGCTCATCGACATTTCAGTGACCGGGGTTTTAAGTTATCAAAGAAATTGGGTCATCGGGGCATCAAAAGTCTCGAAATCCTGAGGTTAAATCTGGGTCGTCCATCTTGAGGGGACACGTGGAGAAGATCTAAGATCTCGGGAAAAGTCCCGAAAAGGTAGACTCCATCGAAGTTTCGGGACTCGGCAAATCAGAGGTTCTATGGGCAAGAGATTGGGAAAATCCATGTTGGAAACCCCGTAAACGATCGGAGTTGTCCATCAGTTGGGACACGTGGGTGAGATCAAAATCCCATCGACATTTCGATCATCGGGACTCACATAAGTGAGTGTTTTGGATTTTTCAGTCGACGAAACCCGAGGATCAATCTGAACCGTCCATCTACTTGGGACACGTGTCAGAAATTCGGAGGAAGTTGGGGATCAACATTTCGTGAGTCCTGGAGACAAGGGGAACTTGCAGTTCGGAATCGCGAATTCTGATTTTCCAAAAAAAGGAGAGCTCCGTGTGGGACCCTGCTGATGTCATCTCAGCATAACAAGGCATCGAGAATTTACACGGTGAAAATCCTGAAGTGGTGAGGACCGTCCATCCTTGAGGACGTGTGGCCGAGATCGAAGCTTTCAGGAAATTTCCTGAAAGGAAAGGTCATCAATCTGGATATCAAAGATTGGGAATTCAAGGAAGCAAGGGTTTGCGACATCAAGGATTGGAAAACTCTGAAACTCGATTACTACTTTTCTGTTGTGAACGGAGAAGGGATCGGGCCTAAAGGCTGTAAGGTGCCGAAAAAGACCTATGGGTGAAAATCAAATAAATATTCCAGGGGAGAATCGAAGGAGCCACTCTGGATTGGGGGAGTGAACTTTGAACGATCCTTAAAGACCGGGAGGTCAACGCAGAGGCCTTTTGTCGAGGCAAGGGGTGCAGTTGCGTCATGAAGTGTCCACTCGAAACATTGAACATTCATAAATTTGCACACAATTTACCTCAAAAAGGTCTAAACACTTCACACACAGACACTTCACACACACACACAC
>WSFP011516862.1:0-12744 GCA_009831015.1 Picea engelmannii | reverse complement strand
ATAAAACAAATATACTTAATTAAAATATAAAGAATATGAACTTTGATTTAAAATTAAAATGATGAATTATATAATTAAATATTTTCATATGAAATGTATTTTAGTAAGACACATATTGAAACATATTGCACATTACTTTTCTACATGGCAAGTTAGTATTGTAGAAGATGTTACCCATTAAGCTCAAAATAAGCATAATAGAAATTATCACAATCTACAATATTAAACAAGTATATATAGGTCAATCAAAGTTTAACAATAGAGAACAATATAATTGTTATCATTGATTATCAACATTAAATAAAGCATTACAATAATCAAATGTGGGGCCTTCTATAGTGCATTATTGGATTTCTATGTAGCACAATTCTTTGGCTTGTTTTTTTATTAATCCATCATACTTATACTCGTGTCAAAATATACATATAAAAGTGCTTAAAACTAGATCAAAAGTCTATGATACATCTAAAGTACATTAATTACCTTTTCTCATTTTAGGATATATGTGCACAATGATTTTTTTTATTTTTTTTTTGGGGGGAGGGGATTTCTTAGGCTCCATATCATACTCTACTTTCTTAAAATTACAATTCTAAAATACATACAAATACTACTTTAAAATCTCTCGAAGAGGCAGGTATAAGCAACTTTGTTGTTAATTTCACTTGTTTTATATAAGATTTTCTCTTTAAAGATTCTGACCATTTTAAATGACCTAATGGAAGTTTAAAAAATAAATAAATCAAAGCTTAAATTTCGCTTTTCTAAATAAAAAAATCCACTTATTAAACTTTGGTTCCAAGTTGGTGTTAATAACCAGAGCACACTAATTGATGTTCAAACATCTATTCCAATTTGGTGTTAATAACTAGAGCGCACTAATTGATGTTCAAGCATCTATTTTTGAGTTAGTGGTCCTAACTTGTAACTAAAAGCACATTATTGGCACTGAACAATATCTTTCCCTTGTAGCAGTGCTTGATCCTTAAATCTTTTGGTTTGTAGTGGGAGGTCTTGGGTGTTGTAGGAGAATAGAGGTGTGAGGCCACGAAGCTCCATGGTGAATGCAGAGATGAGGACCTAGTCAGGTCTCTAAATATGAAATTGTGAAAGAAAAAACAAGAGGGGAACTCAGAAGAACCCCAATGATCTAATTCTGTATGGCCATCGACTGGGAGAAAACTTATTGTTGTGGCCACATTGAGTTGAGTGGTGTGACTGATGGGTACTGGGGGATGTGGCCACGGGATCCCAAAGGAATAAAAGGTTCAACATCAAAGTTATACGAGATTTGAGCCACTCTTTGGGTGCAATCAATATATGACATGGTGTTGATTAACCTTTGTTATGGAAAGGAGCTCCATGGTGAATGCACACCCGAGGGCTTAGTCAAGCCTTTAGTGTGAAATTGTCAGAGAGAAAACAAGAGGGGAACTTGGAAGAACCCCAAATATCTAACTGTATGTGGCCATGAACCGGGAGAAAACTTAGCACCCATTGCTTACTATGTAGGTTAAGATGTCTATAATTTGGAGATTCCTAAAGTCGATACAAACACAAAGCTAAAGGAAATTTCTCATCAATACCACCAAGTGTGTGTTTCGTATTGAGGACATCGATTGCTCACTCTACTTCGCAAACCATGAAAAAAATGTGTGACAGAGTGGATATTAGAGCATAATCTTTATTTCATAGATCTAAGGATAACATGAATTATGTTACCTTCTCCATGTTGATGTTTTGGTAGCTACGAGAGGTATTAGCCTCCACGTGTAACCTATGACCTAGAATAGAATATTCTAGAAGCAAGTGAACCATTAAACAGATGTGTGAAAACCCTAGAAGACATGTTGGTCTAGCATAATAAACAATATTAGAATATTGTCTTCCAAAAAGACAAGTTGGCTCCACAGGAAAAAGATAAACAGAAAATATAATTACCAGAAAGTCAGGTCGGCCCAACCCGAAAAGTCACTAGACAAATTAATATAAATAGAGGATGTTTTAGCTCATTTCTACACCAATTAGTGCACAAGTATTGTGGAAAGCTACACTTGTTGCTGTAACTGCAGCTACAAGGAGGAATAAGGGTGTATGTTCATCTCTTGGTCTTGGTCTCTCTCTAGCGCTATCAAGTGATATTCTTGGTGATTGTTTTGGTGACATTCTTGGTGACACTCTTGGTGACATTCTTGGTGATACTCTTGGTGATATTCTTTCTAAGTATGACGAAAGTCTGAGAGAGTAGTGCAGCTGCAGTTGTGTACGGTACTTGTTCTGTGGATATGGAGACTCTCTCTCTTGTGCGCTACCCTTGGGGAAGGAGCATTCTACTTGTCTTGAGTTGTTGCTGCAGTTAGAAACTAGGGTTTATCTATTGGTTCTGGAGTAGGCTTGTCGGAATTATTCTAAGTAAAGGTTAGTGTGCTCAGGGGTGGGTGCATTTGTGAATGCCTATGGTGTAGCGAAAATGATGTGATATTGTATATGGTTAAAGGAGCATACCAAAATTTCAACATGGTATCAGAGAAAGTTTCCTTCGTAACAATCTAACCACTGGAAGAAATATCCTCAGTTTCCCCCATTTTCAAGCTCGTTGAGCACTTACTAAGCTCACTAATAAGATCACCTAAGTAGGACACATCTCTTCCCTGGATCAGATCTACAAATTTCTGAAGTTGCGAAATTGGGGTTTCCTCATAAAACCCTAGGTCTACAGTACCAGTTGCAGTTGCAGTGCCAGTTCCTTCATGTTAGTTTCTTCGTGCCAGTTGCAGCACCATTTACAGTGTTAGTTGCAGCACCAGTTGTAGTGCCAACACCAGTTGCAGTGAAATTCTCTTTGAAGTGTTTGGACTAATCTTTGGTTTTCCTAGTGCGCCTTACCCTAGTGCATCTCCAACTACCTTTAGATTATAAGTTGGAGCACCTTTGAAGTTTGAAGGTTTGTCTTTGCTTGTCACTGTTGTCGGATGGTGATACTTCTCGTCAATGTTGTTGGAGGTATGTACTTATATATATTTAAACTATATTACTATTTTGAATGTGATTGCATGAGAAGGGATCTCTTACAATTGTAGATCCAGAGGGATTTCAGATCCAACACATTTAGAGGAACAACGCACTCTAGGTTTTATTGTTTTCATATGCCTCTAGTTGTTATGACATTATGAACATCTAGTTGTATTTTGATCTATTGAAGTTATGATTATCACAGTAGCCTCTATTCAAAGTTAAAGTTATAAGCTGACTCTAGTCAAAGTATTAGATTGATTAAGGTTGAGATTTTTAGTTTATTTTCATTATATTCTCTAACTCATATTTCTGTCAAGAAAGCATATTGTCTTAAGTACATGGGATAGGTTGAAGATAATACTTGTCATCTTATGTGAAGGAGACTCAAAATAAAGTCACAACACTCGTTCTTGAATATAAGACTCCAGGTTCCAGGTTTGATTGATTAAATTTACAAGTTTCCAATTTGCACATATCAAGTTTAATAATTGCTACTTTACTAGTTGTGACAACAATCCTTGAAAGGATCTATTACTGCTAGATACAATGAATAATTGGAAGCATGTGAGAACTATTGATGTAAATGCTTATTTTACTGGTCACAAGATGAACTAACATATCCTTTAGGAGATACTTCTTGTTTTGCTTCCAGGAAGTTCATCTTGATAATAATATGATGATTACCATGAGATTGTCTTTTATTCTTGTTGACATAGATATGTTCTTATGAAAATGCTATTATACTTTTTTCTCTTGTTTCTCTTGTCTCAAGTAGGTTATTTTATAAATTCCATGGAGGTCACCTTGGAGGAATGATTGATCACAACACTAGAAGAGTGTTGTTCCTATTTCTTATTATTGTATTTTTATTTTGGCTCTTGTTCCAGGCATGTCACAAACAAGAGCTTCGAGAAGGAGCTACCGTGATTATTATTCTCGTTCTTGTTTTTATTATAAGAGTATTATTCTTGTCTATTGTTTTCCCCTTTGTTGTCCTTGTTCCGGGAAGGTTATAGGTGATAACTTTGAGGGGATCTATAGTGACGGTTGCAGGAGGAAACATATTAGATGGTGTCTAGTTTGAGACATGGAGCAGACTATCCAGATAAGAATTTGTATACACGAGCGTATAGATCCATGTACTGAAGAATAAGAAGAAGATGAAGAAGGGTACTGTTAGCGCTGTAAGTCACTTCTGGATTGCTTGCAGAAGCAGAGCCCAACGCCCATCAGTTTTTATGTCACTGTTTGATAGATGGGTGATCAAATGGGTAGAGACTCGAACAGGTATCGCTTCAAAATAGGAACTGTATCTGATAACAAGGAACAAAGGAGGTCTTGACCCAACTTCAGTCAGGGAGTTGATTTAAACATGGGCAGGCGGAAGACTTGGGAGAAGAATGAACAAACTATCTCAGGCAACAGGCCTTTCGGTAGCTCGTAGAGGAAAAACTCTGAATACAAGATCCGCTTGGTTCAGGGCTTCAAGAAACTGAAAGGGAGACTTGACTGGATCCTCGAATTCCAAGTCGTTCAGTGCTAAGAAGTTCACAGGGACTGTTTAGAACAACAAAACTGTTACAGTGATCCAACATACATCATCCTATAACAATCACAACTCGACTGGATCCTCCAATTCTGAGCTGCTCTAATACAATATATACGAAGACGTGAAAGAAACTGACATTCATCAGGCAAGAAGTCTCAAGAGTCCAGAAATAACCAGAACACAATTCTTCATTCAAGTTTTTACAACTGGGAGTCTTGCTCAACCATTGATGTTTACAAAATCCAAAGACTGAGTCTATATACTCGGGAAAATTCACCTCACAGAGGTGTGCCCAGTCACCCAAGGCTTGGTGTCCCTTCAGTCAAACTCGTACATATATCTTTCTTTAAATGCCACATTAACTACGCATGGCTTCCGAAAGGGAAGTAGCTGAGCCATTAAGTGCTCGGCTAGCATGCGCAGACTTCTCTGTCGAGTTGAGGACTTCGGCATGGCTTCTTTGAGGAAATCGATACACGGGACCTCTGCGAGTAGGCGGCTTGCCAGACCCTCCATCCCTTACTTAATGAATGAAAGGAGGTCTCAACTACCCGCTCTTGCCGTCATTTACTCCAGGCGAGAAACAGTGTGGAGATCGGATCCGATAGCGCCTGGAGATCGCGACGATCCCCTTTGTAACTGAACTTGGTGCCTTGGCCTTCTTTACACAGCTCTGCTCTTCCCCCAAGTGACCACGGACTGTGACCTCGTGCCTATTCCCAAGGCGCTTTTGGCGTTCGTGACTACGAAGGGTCTGATCCTTGCTGATCGAAATCGCGATGAACGATATGCCGAGATGGCC
Organism: Picea engelmannii; assembly: GCA_009831015.1. NCBI lineage: Eukaryota > Viridiplantae > Streptophyta > Pinopsida > Pinales > Pinaceae > Picea > Picea engelmannii. The sequence continues at coordinate 7,378 of WSFP011516862.1, read as the reverse complement.
TGATCTGGCACCACGTGTCCCTCTAGATCTGACGGATCTGAACTCTCCTGACGATACCGTGGGCTTGGGTCCAGGACTCTCCTGACACCTCACGCATCGGAATATAACAGAGCTACTCCTTGCGTTTTGGAGTCGTGAGGAGCGAAACGCCGAGATGGCTCAATTCGCTGCCAGGTGTCCCCTTTAGATGGACGGCTAAAAATGCTCGAGATGTTGCGGGCCCCAGTTTCGGCGCTTTTGGCGCTATCGGGGTTCGGGGTTTCGTGATGTTCAAAGACATAAAACCTTCACCATACGAATTCCCGAATGTCAAAACGCCGATGCGGATAGATCTTGCACCACGCGTCCTTGGGATGAATGGACGAGGGGCATTCGATATTTGAAAGGGATATGCCCTCATTTATAGGCTCGCTTGCAGTGACTTGGTGCTAGGACCGTGGGCTCGGCTCCGAAGGCACTATCGACATTTCGTCGATCGGCGATTTCAACTACAACGAATGGGAGGCTCTTTGATTCCTGAAACTCCGATCCCTGAAACGCCGACTGGAAGCCACCTGTCCCAATTGGATCGGACAACCCAGATTTGTCCCGAATCATTAGAGCTATCTCTCGCATTAACCATGGGGCAACTTGGAAGCCACTAAATCTCGACGACCATTGATCATTTTATAGGTGGATCTCGGCGGCTGTCAACAAAACTTCGCCCATTCGCCCGAATTGTAACTGAAAAGGGGCTCCTCCGTGCTGCGCTTGGGCGCTTCTCGGGCAGTCCTGCAGACCTGTGTACCTTCGTGCCCCGATACCAAAATTGTTGCTAACATTAGGCTCCATGGGGGATAGAGTCGTCCCCGTGATGCTTTAAGGACTCATTTGTAGTTCTAGTGCCTTGTTGTTGGGCAATGGAGTCATTATTAATCCAAAAATAAAAAACGAAAACGAACAAAGAAACGAAAAGGCCAATATTTACAAACAAAGGAGCCATCTGAGACTCAAACAAAACATTTCTTCAAAAAATGCCCATTCACTGGGCTGCCGAAAACTTCTTCACCTTCCAAACCTCGCAACCTGTACGTGTTATTTGAGAAAGTCTCAGAGATTTTGAAGGGGCCGATCCATAGGGCTTCAAATTTGTTGTGTTTGCCCTTATCTTGCTTAGGAGCATCCCATTTCAGCACCAAGTCTCCTATCTGGAACCGCTCCTTCTTGGCCTTCTTATCGAAAACCTGCTTGATCTTTTGCTGATGTTCCTGAATTCTGTCCACTGTCTGCTCCCTAGCCTGCTGGACTTCCACTAGCTGATGAATCCTTCTGATCATGTCATCAGGCTCCTCCTGATGGTCCTGGAGGAATTTTTCTACAGGAATGGCTAAATGAGAAGGGAAAACAGCCTCCGCCCCATAGACTAATTGGAAAGGAGAGATGCCGATAGATCTCTTTGTGGTCACTCATTCGGCCCATAGAGAAAATTTTAATCTGGAATGCCAGGCCTTCTTGTTTTCTTCCAACAGCCTTTTGATGATCCTTATCAGGCTTTTTTTGGAGGATTCTGCTAAACCGTTGCCCTGTGGATAATATGGGGTGGAGTGAATCAATTTGATCCTGAACTGTTCACAGAACTTAGCTAATGGCTTAGACCCGAAAGCGGCTGCATTATCAGTGACAATTTTACTCGGGCAACCGAATCTCATGATGAGGTCCTCTAGGAATCCAATGATTACCTTGTGGGAAGCACTCCTGGTAGGGATAGCTTCAATCCACTTGGTAAAGGAATCTGTAGCAGTCAGGATCCATCTGTGTTGCCCACTAGAATCAGGGTGAATTTCTCCAATGAAATCTAGGCCCCACTGCTGGAAAGGTCCTGAAACCACCACCGGGTTTAACGGCAGAGACTTGAGTTGCTGCTTTCCTGCAAATTTTTGACATTTGATGTAGGCTCTGACCCTTTTGCAGACGTCAGTGAACACGGTAGGCCAGTAGTATCCAGCCCTGAGGATTTTGTGGGCTGTGGCTTTCCATAAATGGTGCCCTCCACACAGGCCGCTATGAAATTCGGCCACGATCATTTCGACCTCTTGTGTACTCATGCATTTTAAAAGCACCCCGAGGGGGTATTTCCAGTATAACACTTGATCGATTAGGCAGTATCTGACTGCCTTGAGCTTCAGAGCACTTGCTTTGTTCCTTTGCAGGCCGTCTGGGGGCCGCAACTCTTGTAGAAAGAATATGACATCCTTATACCAAGGACATCGAGCTAATGGGGGCTCTCTTATAGGGTCCATTTTAGACAGCCGACTATGTGGAATTCCTGAGCATTCTTTTATGAAACTTATCCCCAGAGCTTGGAAGTTTTCTTCAGCCAACAACTTGGCTAAACCTTGACCTTTAATCAATTTGGTGGGCCTTATTTCCAGGTCGAATTCCAGGATTTTGGCTATCCATTTACTCCTTCTTCCGTCCATGTTAGGCTTAATAAGAATGTCTTTAACGACAGTCGAGGGGACATAGGAAATGATTTTTGACTACATGACGTAGGTTCTAAAAGATTTGAGAGCTTTTACTAGAGCATAGGCCTGCTTCTCCATAGTGTCATACCTGACTTCGGCATCCCTCAATGCTCGGATGAAATAAGCAATAGGATGCTCTAGCCCAATGTTGTTTGTCTGTAATAGAACAACAACCACCGTGTCAGGTGAGGCAAAGGAGAAAATAAGGAAATCCTTTGAGTAGTCGGGACTGATAAGCACATGAGCTTCAGTCAGGGCCCTTTTGATTTGCTCAAAGGAATGTCGCGATTGAGGGGTCCACCTTACTTCATTTCCTTTCTTCAACATGGTTGTTATAAGCTTTACCTCCTCAGCAAAGTTAGGCACAAACCTCCTCAGAAAATTAATTTTACCAAGGAAAGATTGGATCTCCTTCTTGGACCTTGGGATCGATAAGGCTTGTATCGCCTCAACTCGGCTGGGGTCGATTCTGACTCCTTCCGCTGATACTAGGTGACCTAGTAACTTTCCCTCCTGTATGGCGAATAGGGATTTCTTGGGGTTTAATGAAATACCAAACTTTTTGCATTTCAAGAAAACCTTCCTGAGGTGGTCGCGGTGTTCCTTATTAGATTTTGAAAACACTGTGATGTCGTCTAGATAAATGACCACGAATTTATCCTTTTCCCCGATGAAAGATATGTCCATGGCATGCTGGAATGTTTCCCCTACATTCATTAATCCAAACGGCATCTTAGCATACATGAATGTGCCCCATGGAGTGGTGAATGTTGTCTTTTCTCTGTCTTCAGGCAGAACAGAGACCTGATTGTAGCCAAAGAAACCATCAATCATGGACATCCTGGAAGCTCCTGTCACCCTCTGCAGTATATGTTCCATCTTCGGCAAGGGGTAGTTATCCTTTCGTGAGCTCCTGTTCAGGTTCCTGAAGTCTACACAGAGTTGGATCTCTCCATTCTTTTTCCTTACTGGCACCAAGTTGGCCACCCACTCTGAATATCTCAGTGGTACAATGATCTGAGCTTGAAGCAACTTCTTCACTTCCCTCTCCATGATAAGCAGTAGCATAGGATTGATCTGTCTCAGCTTCTGCCTAAACGTCTTTGCATCTTCTTTTAATGGGATTTTATGCTCGATGATAGAAATGTCATATGTTTTGAGGTCTTCGTATGTCCAGGCGAAAACATCCGCAAATTCCCTCAAAAGTCCAATGTATTTAGACCTATGCTCCTTTGTTAGACTTCTTGACAATTTGACATACTTGGGCTCACTCTCAGTCCCAATGTTTCACTGAATAGTACCAACGTCCTCCTCCAAGACTTCTCCTTTTAACGACACATCATTTCTATCAAAAATCCTTTCTAAAGGAACCAGTCCTCTGGGAATATGGTTGCTGGGCAGCTGTACAATGTCACACTCTGCAATCTTATTCAGAAAATTACCCCTATCAAGCTCTTCCTCTGAGGTGGCGTCTTGGTCGATGTGCATTTCTGAAAATTCCTCAACAGTCTCCAAGAACCTCTTGACCTCGAGATCATCCTTGAATACCTTCCAATGTTTTACATTGTCAGGTATGGAGGGCCTGTATTTTACCTCTACATCATATCTGAATTTGGGCGGCAAGGTTACTTTGAAATTGCTAGCCGATGTAGCTAAGGAATCTGCCAAGGTGTTATCCTCTCTTGGGATGAAAGAAATATTAAATTCTAAGAAGAAACTGTCAATAAGGTCCCAAACCTCATTCCTGTAACTCCTGAGTCGAGGATGCTTAGCCTGATAAGCATTCCTGATCTGCTGAACCACCAACTCTGCATCTCCAAAAACTGCTACTTCCTGAATTCCCATTTCCTTTGCGGCTCTTAATCCCAGGACGAGCACTTCATACTCTGCCACATTGTTGGTAGCTTCAAATTCTAATTTGTATGACAGAGATATGGTTCCCTGAGCAGGTGACGCAAAAACCACCCCAGCTCCAGTGCCTTCCTTGGAAGAGGCTCCATCAAAGAACATTTTCTAGATGGGGGTGATAGGGGGAGGAAATTCAGGGGAAATGGTGGGTTGCTTTCTGAGTTTAAGAGGAGGTTCGGGAGCATTGGCGAGTTGTAGCACACTGGATCCTAAATAAGTGTCTAAGGCAAAAATGGAATGGTTGGTAGGGTTGGCCTCATCGCTGATTATATAGGCCAGTTGGGCTTCCCTGTATAGTCTTATATGCTCTCCTCCAAACACTAGGATAGTATCATATGTGAGGTCCATCTACAAGGTTCCCCCCAGTCTTTTTATCCAAGATCTTGATAACAACATACCGAACTTTGGGGGGACATCGGCCACTACAATATCCATGACCACACTTTTCATGGGCAACTGAAACAAGGTCACGACCAGGTCTTTGATAACTCCTAGACACTGAACTTTCCTGGAGTCAAAGGAATAGAGGTCATGGTAGGCTCGGGTGACTTCTAACCCTAATTCCTCCATAACAGTTTTGGGCATGAGGTTGTGAGAAGCCCCTGAATCCATCAAGCAATTGCGCAGTTCCTTATCATGTATGTTCAAGGAAGTGTAGAAGGGAGGGGATGAGTCATTCCTGTCTTCTACCATAGGACCTAGGATAACTGCAGGCTTTTCATCTTGTAAATTGATGGAGTCTATGGGAAGGCATGGGGTCTCAGGCTGCAGGAGTTCAAAGAAGCATTTCTTGAACCCTTCATGTTTAATTAATTCAGTTAGAGGCACCGGGATCCTGATCTTTTGAATCTCATGCTCGAAATTAAAGGAGGATGCAAGCTTCAGAATTTCTCTTATTTTGGGAGCATGACTCTGGACTATGTGAGAGAGGGGTTGGTGTTTCTTACCTCTATGATTGTCCGCCATTTCATTAGAAGGCTTCTCTGTTCCCCGCTCAGGAATATCAGGTGCTACTGTCCTCTTCTTAGACCTCAAATCATATCTGCCTTGGTTGTCGCTAGCCCTGTCACCTTTTCTCAGTTCATTTAGCTGACTGTCCATGAGGGAATCCTCATATGCTGATTGGGTGAGATGAGGAAAAGGAGGAGTGTCTCCGAAGCAATTGATTTCAGGATCCAGCTCATCTGTTTCCCCTTCTTCTTCCTCAGTCACAAAATTGTTTTGAAAAGGGGCCTGAATTTTCTGGTCATCTCTATCTCTTTGCATCATCGGGGGAGCAATATTGTTTGGCCTCCGAAAACCTCCTTTGTTTTCGGCGCTCTGAGGGCCCTTGTATGCTTGCCTCCTCTCTACCTTCATTCTTTCCATATCTGCAGACAGAGACTTCACCATCTTGGTCATTTCATCTACTTGAAGGTGGGGCATTGATGGGCCAGAAGTTGAGGCTTCGGATTTTCCCTTTCTCCTGCCCACGTCAACCTCGTTCCTCAATCTATCGACTGCTAATACATTGGATTCCACTTCTATGGCTGCGTCTTGCATTTGAGCTAAGGAGGCGGCTCTTCTTTCTCTCAATAAAAGACAGAAATTGGGGCCAAACGCACTAGCATAGGACATCTTGGCCAAGGCTTATGATGGCATTATTTCATCAGGAATATTATTGTACATCTTATTGAATCTTTTGGAGAAGTCAGAGATATATTCTCCTTCCATCTTATTCAAATACCCGAACTCAGTCATATAATACATGAAATCCTTCTTATCTCCCCACTGCCTCAGGAAAGCATTATCCAGGGCTTCAATTCCAGCAATAGATCTGAGAGCTAATCCTCTAAACCATTTCCTTACCTCACCATCCAGGCTCTAGACAAAAACCCTCATCCAGACATCTTCATCTCCAATGTTCAGGTTGTCTGCATAACTGTAGAAAGCAGCCAGGTGTTCTTCCGCAGTTATGTCCCCTTCCCCGGTGAACTTGGGCATATATTTCAAGTAATCTCTAGCATGAAAGGATTCGTGGGATGAGGTAAGATCAGGGGAGCATACCTAGCAACAACTATGACATCCATTCTATTAAGAGGGGAATTAGCACCAACCATAGGAGTATTAGGTGGAGGAGAATTTGGAGGAAAAGGAGTTCGCAAAGGGGTTACTGAGAATGAGTCTCAAAGTGGAGTGGGAAACAAGAGGGGATTTAAGGAGAAGGCTAACGAGCTCAAGTCAGCGGGTGCTCCTCTTTGCACAGGAGTGGTTGAACTAGGCGTAGGGAAATCCTCTGCGATACTGGGTCTACGCCAGGGTACAAATTCAGGGGAGAGGGGAGTGACAAAGTCTTGTCCCTGCGGTCCCAGACCAGGAGAGGAAAACTCGACAGGAACACTCCCAAAATTTAGGAAACAGGAAACTGCAGAAATAGGCCTGTCGGGAAACTGAGGAGGAGAAAAAGGAGCTCTCACAGAAGGATATGGTGAATTACCTGGTTTGGTGATGGACGCTTCTTCTTCAGATGCCTTTCCCTTTCTGAGCACCGCCTCTGGATCTGTTTCAGGCGTAGCTAGAGGCAGCTGTGGATGAGACCGCGTATGCCTTCCTCTGAAAGCCACAATTAACAAGGCAGGTCCGCCACAGTGGAGTCGTCACAATGGAGTCACTAGGTGCATATTAGCAATCTTGAAAGGCTCTGATAATCCGATGCACCTTTGGATTCAGAGGCTCAATGTCGTTCTACCCAGGGAAAATCTTCAACTTCATCCCCGACAACGACGCTAGAAATGTTAGCGCTGGAAGTCGCTTCTGGATTGATTGCAGAAGCAGAGCCCAATGCCCATCAGTTTTTATGTCACGGTTTGATAGATGGGTGATCAAATGGGTAGAGACTCGAACAGGTATCGCTTCAAAATAGGAACTGTATCTGATAACAAGGAACAAAGGAGGTCTTGACCCAACTTCAGTCAGGGAGTTGATTT
>WSFP011516856.1:0-12744 GCA_009831015.1 Picea engelmannii | reverse complement strand
TGATGGCTAAAGTAGTTCTGAACTGATGTAGAATGGTGAGGGAGGAATCGTTCACCTCCTTGGCCAAGCTTGGATCAAGAACATGAGAACTTTCACTCCCTTGTTGATCTCTAGGGTTTATTCAGTCAAAACCGTCAAAACCCCCAAGTACCATGGGCTCTCTAGCTAAGAAGCCAGACATCAAAATATTAGTCAACATAATGAGAGAATAGAAGCCTCTATCTCTCTTTTATACCCTTGTTTACCTTTTCTCTCCAAGTGACTTTTAATTCACTTTTAATATTTCTTCATATATTCACTTTATTAATTAATTAACCTTTTTTCCTCTAAAAAGTGATTTATTTGCCCTTATTGCTTCTCCGGCCACTGAAAGTAATTTTTCATCATCTTATCCTGTAGAGTTTTTCCTCCTGATTCCAATGAGCTATTACACTAAGAGGTTTCTTAAAGTATTATGCCCAAAATGACCTCCTTAGTGAATTTAATTAAAATATGCTCCATAGTAACTCAAAATTACGGAAATTGTCAGAATGCAACGAAACCAAAGACAAGCTATGCGGAATGGATCCTGATGATGAAATATGATGATTAATGTAAGTCGGGCCCCATAAAGCTCCTCAATACCTCCTGAACTCACTATCACCCCCAACTGGCTACTCTGGCAGGCATCCCACTCTGTAACCTAAAAGAATCCAAAAATGGGGACATTACACATGCAAACATACAACTTCCTTGAAAAAGAATTTGGTTGTCTTAATAACATCATTTGTCTTCTTTCAAGGAGTAAAATGGGCCATTTTTTAAAACCTATCAACAAAAAAATAGTCATTACCTCTCTGTGCTTGAGGTAATCCTAACACAATGTCCGTAGAGATGTCCTCACAAGTTCTGTGATCTGGTATTGGTAATGGGAAATACAATTTGATATTCAGTGAATCCCCTTTTGCACATTGGCAAATTGGTTAGTGGACACATACTTGTATATATCTCTATGCATATGTGGCAAAAAGAACCTCTCTTCAACCATACTCAAGGTCTTATTGTGAAGAAATGAAGCTGATCACTGTGACTCCTAACAAATAAAAATATTCAACTAATTCAAGCAAACAGACGACGACAGTCTACAAGTCTACAATGATACTTGAATTTAGAAACGGTCCATGAGTTAAAAGATTTAGAGCACATGTATTTATCTCTTACCCTTGGATTAATCTGCTTGTTTGCTAAATATAGCGAGAATCCTCCATGCCAAGTGTCGTGGCATATTCCTTATGACGGATTCCTTACATCTCTTACATAGGACACATTGATTTACAATTTGTTTTACAGTATTCTTAAATGCTTTGCTATACATATGTAGCACTCATTTCTCTGCAGTGACTCGTTTTTTGTTTCTCGTAATTTTTTATTCATGGCTTTACTACTCTCCTATGTCTCAGTACTTCTATCTCATTAGCTTTCACAACATTCTAATATGACAGATACTCTTTAAGTTATCAACAAAGAAACATTAATACAAACACATATCTCGTCTAAAATGCCCACCAAGTCCCACAACATGTAATTCACCAATCAATTTTACAGGAATGCATAGTTTTTTTTCAACAAAAAAGGTACCCATCAAATATTAAATATTCTTTTAAAGAATCTTCATTTGCACCAACAGATTTTCCAAGATACTAAATATTTTTACCTAAAAAACCATCAGTTTCATATGCCTCCTTTAAGGAATTAAGTCCAACAACAACATTCTTCAGCATCACAAGCAAGTCAGGGCTCCTATTCAAGGCATTGACAACTACATTTGACTTCCCACTCTTGCACTGCACTACAAAGGAGTAACTCTAGAAAGATGATATCCAATTGGCATGCTTATAAGTTATGAATGATGCATATGCATGCAAACAGGAGGATAGTGCAAGTGCATGCATATGGGAATATAAGGTACCATAAAATAGGAAAACCATTGCATGGGTGCCTGGAAAAGGGAGGATAACTGTGAATGAAGATAAGGCAAATCGATGCATAGATAAATGTAGAACAAGAATTGTTGCATGCAGAGAAGTATAAGAAGGCTTAGACCTACAAATAGAATTTGAAGTAAAGGTAATATGAGATCTTCACTAAGATCATAAGGAACTATTTAGATAAGTGTTTGTTGTAGTGAATGATAAGTTGTAGATATGTTAGTAGAAGTTATCTCAATAGTAGATAATAATGAATAAGGACTCTATTTAAAAGATGTGATGTACTTTTGAAGATGGGAAAAGGGGACGGTTGTAAGGAATAATTTTGTTAATCAAATATGAAAGGGTTTTTGAATGTTCAAGCCCCTTTCTGATCTGTTTTGATTGTGTTATGAGTTGAATTTTTTGTCTTACCATGTTAATGTGTTAGTTTTAATTGCATAAATAAAAATATTTATTGGTTTATGATAGGACAAATCTACATGAGTTCATAATGCTACATCACATAAAATATGTCAGATCAAGATGTACTAATAGCACTTAGCAATTGATCATTGGAAATACAGGTGAACACAATGCTTGTTGTTGTAGAAGAAGATGATGTAGCATCGGCAATTGTTCAACAAATCTCAAATTATGGCATCAGTAAACTTGTTCTAGGATCTTCTCTCAATGCCAGGTAGTATATCTGAAATATAAAGAGATTTAAAAGATGTTGTAAACATCACTTGGAACTTTCTTAAGAAACAAGGGGTTTAACATGCACTTGAAATCGAAATTGAAAACTTCTATTAATGTCCACAAGAGACCTTATAGGATCTATGGGATGACAAAAAAAATTCATATTTGATCATTAAATTAATCTAACACTGATAGACTTTTATTTTCTTTCTAGGTTCCTTCTAGATAATTCTAAACTACATTACTACATTTTACCAAGTCTCAGAGGGCTAGAAGTTCTTTAGGACTTGCACCCATCAGGACTTTGTATCTTCATTCTACATTCTTTTAATAAGAATCAATTCTGCACTCTTTTGACTTTCTTCCAAGAATCTTTTGAGAGATCGATCATATTAAACAACTATTTGCATGATCCTGAAGATGAACCCAAGTGAGGTTCGAAACGTTAATAAAAGAAGTTCTAACGCAGCTACACCTGAAACATTACTATCAAACATGTCTTATTGCCGAAGCTGGAAATCACAAATATCTACATAACGTTTTGAAGAAGTATTTCCTCAATTTCCACCTCTACAATTAAATTTGTTTGCATTTATTCTGCATAGCATAAAGAGCTTTCATGCCCCCTGTAACCCTATTTTCAACACATTCCAAATGAATTCTAGAGACCTTTGAAGGAACTTCATTATTTTGAACTATTATTAGAGTCTAAATATCCAATATAAAGGGTCAGGAATAGCTAGCATCATGTTTTCTGGATGCTTATACTCAGTCTAATAAGGATAAATACATTCAGAAACAAGTATGGATATGCTCTATTATATATGAAAGTCTTATTGTACTCATCCCATGTGCTTGTTTCTTGTCATGGTCTCTCATTAATCAGTTCAGCATGGTTCTACAAGATTAGAGTGTGGCATGTAGGAGAAGAAAATCATCTGCTCAAAATTTAGTCAGCATCATTCTGTGTGAGCTTTTCCTTTGATTATTCTTGCAACAAAAGGAATTGTGTAAATTACCTCAAGAATCCTTTGCAAAACAAAGGAGGCCATTTCATTTCAAAACAATTTGTAACCAATCCAATGCCATTTCTGAAAGGTTCACTCTAGTGCATATTTGGAGTTAAATCATTTACTCGGAACATTGCAGTTAAAAGGTTACAACACATTCCGAGAAACCTTTTAACATTTCAGTTAAAAGGTTCTCTCTAGTGCATATTTTCAACACATTGCAGTAGCACCAAGTTTAGTGAAGAAATCTTAATTTTTTTTTCCAATATGATGGTATGTGAGGTTCATACTTTTGACGCTCTTTGTGGGCACTTTTATGAGTTTTAATGTTCACCTTGTCTGAATGTATTTACTTAACTTTTGCATCTGGTGAATTCATATTTTTATTTGTCCCTCAACCCAGATTCAAGGGCATTGATGTACCAGCAACTGTTGAGAAAAATGCCCCAAGTTTTTGTGCTGTATATGAAATATCAGAAGGCACGCTTGCTTCAGTCCACTCAGCTTCATCTACTGCGTTCAAAACTGGCAGTCCAGAAGATCTTAGGGATCATTCCAGTTCCAGTTCAGATATAAGCAACTCAAACTCTCCCAAGACAGGTCCATCTAGAAGAACTATCATTGGATTGTTTCTGTCCCTTTCAAGCTTGACTTGAAAAACAAAGTCTGCTGTATTCTGTGTTGGTTGCTTTGTTGATCATTATTAGTAGGCTTTAACTTTTACTATTCCTTCTGTGGATTGCATTTTTGGCACTTTACCAGTAGATACAGCTATTTTCTCCGACAGCCTGAGAGGTGGTCATGAAAATGACAATGTCTCACGGGACTTTGAAACAGCATCTACATCAGAGAAAGTAAATGAACCTTTGTCACAGATCCAGGTAAGAGATGATTCGCTTATTGATGTATATTTCACAAATTTTGTACCGTTGTGGTTTTCTCCTATCTGGCCCATTCTATTATCTGTCTCAGGGTACTCCTGTGAAAATTGAACAAGATTCAGATTTAAATTCCCAGCTTCCAGAGTTGCTTTCCTTTTTCTCTATTCTTTAAGATAATCTCCCATGCCACATTTAGAGCACCCAGCGACAGGAATAGGGCCATCAATAACACAGAGGGCTGTCTCTGACTGAAAATTTTTAACAGGGTTGAAACATGACCGAATGGTGAGTTTGGTCTGATCTAAGCTGATTTCTTTATTTGTGCAGAATAACATTATGATTGAGCTAGAAGAGTTGAGGATTGAACACAAGCATACTCTAGGCATGTTTGCTGTAGCCCGGGAAGAAGCAATAGATGCAAAAATCAAGGTGAGTTGCTCTGTTTATCTTGTTTTTAAAATCCTAAGTAAATTTAATATTAGATATGCAGTTTCTAGTAGCGCACTCGAGGGCTGACGTTTAAGAGCTAAATGCTGGTGGCAGGCCAATGAACTAGCTCTCCAAAGGATACAAGAGGCAAGAAAATTCGCGGAAGCAAAAGTAAGGGAAGAGATGGCAAGAACAATAGCTGCACAAGAGAAAGAAAAGAGTCAAGAAGCCATGAGGCAGGTCGAGATAGCAAGACAACTTGCTCAAAGGGAGGCCCAGCAAAGAAGAGATGCAGAATTAAGAGCCACAACAGAATCAGAAGAGAGAAAGAAAGCACAGGAAGCGCTTGCATCTACTCATCAAGGATACAGAATATACTCAATAGAAGAAATTCAATCTGCCACAGATTTCTTATCTGAATCACTCAAAATAGGAGAGGGAGGTTATGGTGCAGTCTACAAGGGCAATTTGCAACATACCACAGTGGCCATCAAGGTTCTTAGAAGTGAAGCAACTCAAGAAATACAACAGCAATTTCAATGGGAGGTATTAATTCCTCAAAATACTACCTTTCTCTTCTTTTTTGTCTACCCCCTCCTTCCCCCTCCCTTTACTTGAAAGTTCAGTAGCTTCTTGTGGATTTTGTTCATCATCAGCAGATTTGAACTATCCCTAGGGTTGATACTCTTAAATTTTATGACTCTATAATGAGTCCGTAGAAGATTTTAATACTTTAGTTTTTGCCTATTTTGTTTTTAAATCTTCAATTGGGTGTGTTTCTTGTACCAAAATTTTCAGTTGGAGTTTTTGAGCCATGTTCGTCACCCTCATTTGGTACTTTTGCTTGGAGCTTGTCCTGAGCATAGGTGTTTGGTCTATGAATATATGACAAATGGTAGCCTAGAAGACCGTCTGCACTGCAAAGGCAACAGTCCTCCTCTTCCATGGTTTTCACGTTTCAGAGTTGCTTGGGAAGTGGCATCTGCATTGCTTTTTCTTCACAGTGCCAAGCCAAAGCCGATTATTCACCGTGACTTGAAGCCTGCTAATATCTTACTTGACCACAATTTTGTCAGCAAAATTGGTGATGTGGCTCTTGCTAGGCTTGTGCCTACAAAGACCACAACCATGGTAACAGAATACAAAGACACCGTCCCTGCAGGCACATTTTGTTATATTGATCCAGAGTACCAAAGGACTGGTATCTGTGTGCCCTTGTCTGATTTGTATGCTCTGGGAATATTGTTTCTGCAACTTCTGACAGCAAAACCACCTGTTGCTCTGGCACATGCAGTTGAAAGAGCAATTGAAAATGACTCATTTCAACAAATTCTGGACAGGAATGCTGGAGATTGGCCTCTTAAGGAGGCCCTAGAATTGGCAATGTTAGGATTGAAATGTGCAGAGTTGTGGTGCAGGGACAGACCAGACTTGGAAAAAGATGTTCTGCCAGCATTAGAGAGATTCAAAGCACTTGCTGATGCTGAAACCATACGTACCAGGGAGAAAAGTGATGTTGTGCCCCCAAGTCACTTCGTTTGTCCTATACTCGAGGTTGGTTTTCTCACCTAGGCTTCATATAAAGAAAGTATAAGTAACTGTGATATTCTAAATTGACAGAACACCCATCTCCATTTGAGGATGAGCTCATTTAAGTAAACAAAACCTTAGTTTCCTGGATTAATGCTTGCCCAACTCATTTAAACAATACAGTAAACAGGCTGCAGCTCAAATTGACTTGGTCCAGAGTATGCATTTCTATCATCTTACGACCGGAAGCCCCTAACAGATCCATTCATGTGCCATAATCTTAGAGCCTTGTGTGCTTATATGTGTGCACACTGCATCCAGGACTTGCAATAATATCTGCCTAAATGACTGACATTAATGCTTCAGTGTATTTAAATGCCTTTTGCAATTTGTGCTGTAGTGCTGCTACTACGTGTTTAAGACAAGTTTTGCATTGCTCTCAGTCCAGAGTCTAAAATTCTCTGTAGCCACCCTCCCATACTCTTGGAACTCTGCCTTGCAGCTCTCACAGGAATTTACCCTGACAGGCTTAAATCAAGTTCTCTCCTGATCAAACTGCCTTTGTTCTACAATTTGTTGCTGCTTCAATTTCTAGAGTACCTTTACCTGTGAGTGAATTTTACACTACGAGTTTTGTTCCACACCTTGTGTCCGGGCACACTCCCAATTATCACTTTAATTTCTAGGGTACTCTTACCTGTGAGTAAATTTCACGCCACTAACTTTGTTCCACACCTTGCGTCCAACAGAAAACTACCAAGTTTCTGCTTCCTTTTTCAGGTTACAACTTCCAAGTTTAACTCGTGCCACTTCTACTAAGATGCTATTTCCATTTTAAGGTTACTAAAGTTGAGTGAAATTTATAATATTTCTGCATCGAGGACTTCTCCGTGAGAGGTTGTAAAAAACAACATGACCTTGCACTAAAAAAAAAGCTGTCCAAGTATAAAACTAGATGCAATGTGCACGACTCCTACTCACAAACGTCTGCCTGTGAAAAATGTCTGATTCCTGATACTTCAAGTTTGTGGGCATGTTGGCCTTGTTCTATGCAGGAAATCATGGAAGATCCCCATTTTACGGCCGATGGTTACACATATGAGTACGTAGCCATCAAGGAGTGGCTTGAGAAGAGCATCACATCCCCCATGACAAATCTGCCCTTGAACCATAATCACCTCATTCCAAATCATTCACTTCGGTCTGCAATCCTAGAGTGGAAAATTAAATATGGAACAAACAATTCAAATTTATAAATAGCAGGAATACTGTGAACAATACTAAATATCATGATTTTATAAATCGTATAGCCTGGGAAAAGGCTTCTGCTTTTGATATCCAATCTATTTGTAGTTGTATTCCCCATTTTCCTGAAAATTTCAACTTTGAAATTACTAGTTTTCTCAAAAACCAAAGTATACGTAGGTATTGGTTTCTATATATTCAATTTGGATTGGCTTTACTGTAAAATAACCAATGAGTATATATTTCGCATGGATATCTCCTTCAGCAACTAAAGATGCAATTGTTTGTGATGTTCCAAAATTTCAAGTATAACTCATATCAGTTATGTAATACCTTGAGTTTTAATGTTGTGCAATCTATTTTTTTTTCTATTTTTAATACCCAATATCACATGGATCTTCATGCAAATCAAGAATTTAAGTATACCGTCGGACTAGAAATGGATAATTTGAAGGAGGCATAATATTGTTGTTTCTCACTTATGCAACATTTAGTTTTGCTGCTTTTAGTTCACATTGAATTTTTTTATTTCATAAGCATAAAGACCAATAGCGTGAATGATATTGGATGGCTATATAGTTGTTGGTAGTTTACTATTTTTGCATTGAGTGATTAAATTTGTTGCGCTAAGGTGTAACGGTCCCTCATCTCTACTGAGGAACATTACGGTGCAAAATACTCTTAAAATTAAAATTTTACAGTTAATTCAATTTCCTGTAGCAGCGATGGTTTACATACATATTTAACTATTGTCTATTACCATAAATTAGATGCATCTACAACATGCTAAATTAGACATGAAATGGAGTTAATAAACCAACATAACAACACACAAGTTCTTCTCAAATACTCAGAGTTCAATTTAACTCATAAATACAAGACAAAAAACAATTAAAACACTTATCTTTCACCCAACCATAGACCGTTGTTCCAAATCCCAACAACAAGTCACCCCTAAGTTGAGGTTAGTAATCCACAAAAGAGGATGGTTTCTCACTGTCCACCCACAGCTCAAAAATCTCACAACCCACTGATATTCTCCTACAATTATCTCGATTTTCCACCGACTCTTTTCCTTTTGACCTGCCCAACCCAATGAATGTACCCTTTCATTAATCTCAGTCCCTGAGACGTTCCATTCGTTTATCAGGTTCTCTCTGGCACATGTAACCATGAACCTCTCAGTTGGGAATTCAAGAGAACTTGCTACTAGGAAAAACTACCAGCAAACAACAACAAACACTTGTTGTTATAGTGCAACTCACACAGGAGTTCATTCTTTAGGCTTGGCAACCTGTCTCTTCATTCTTCAGCTCCAAAACGCTCCAAAAATGCTCCAGCATGCTTTAGAATTCCCCTTCCATGGATGTTCCAGTGCCCAATCTCTCTTTCTTGCTCTCTACTTTTTGTTCATGCACACTGACTGATTGTGTAAAACTGTTATAGCTACCCATACAAATTTCCTCTCCTTTGGCTTGGTTGCTTGACTTACACACTTCCCCAAGTTGATTGTACTCAATGCCCCATGCTCCCAATAACTATGGGATGTGACCACTCACACCAACCCTCTCACATGTATTCAATGATTGACTTTGAGAACACTCAATAAGAGATTAGAAGGTTCATATACCAATAACAAATTTAGGAAAATGGGTTGAATTAATATACATGGGTAATTTCCCCCTTGGAACCCTCTAAGACATTCTCCTAGACCAACGTAGTTGTGGAAGATATTCTCCTATTGTATTTGATCATGCAAAAACCCTAAAAGAATATTATTATATTGTATTGGTAAAGTCGACCCCATTGTGGCATTTATTGTAAAATAAAGTCAAACTGTCAAGTCGCCCCCTATTGTGGCTAATGTAAAATACAATTAAGAGACAATTGTCAAGTCGTCCCTAGCAGTTAAAGGGGCAAGTCACTTGTGTATAAATAGAGAGGTTAGACACCTCATTTATACACTCATCTCACTCAAGCATAAGAGAGAGAAAGGTGCGCAAGTTTTGGAGAGAGGGTGTGACACAACAAAAGGACTGTCTGTTTTCTGTCTTGGTATTGTTCTTGGTTGAAGAATCTATGTAGAAGAAGTTTCCGGGTTTTCTTCCCCTAGAGGGTTTCCTAGGATAATCTTTGTGTTTATCTTGTTTCTGTGATTGTCTCTCTTTTAATGATCTTATATATGCAGTTAATGTGCTAAATAATTGTAATAACGAAAGCACTGTAACTGTTAGTTGCATAAGTAAAATATCAACATGGTATCGGAGCAAGCCTGAAAGAGACCAACTCACAGTGTATAAAGACCTGGCTAGCCTTAGCGCACCCTCTCCAAGATTCAATTTTCAGTTTTGCAGCTGTTGCAGAATTAGGGTTTTTGCATAAACCCTAAGAGTGACGTTTTACCCTTTGTTGGAGGATGTTGGTGAATCTAAGATCACCTAGGAACTCGCCCAAGCAAGGCACATCACTTCCTTGGACCATAATTGAAAAATTGAAAAATTGAAAAATTAAGGTTTTCTCATAAACCCTAGATTTGGACGTCTGGTTGCAAATGCTGCAGTTCCTGTGACAAAACTCATCTTGGTTCAACAAAACTCTTTGGTAAGGTCTAGATCCATATTTTGAAAAGTTATTTGTTGTTTACTTGTTTCGGGCAAGATGACTACCAGTTTCAGGCTTGATGGAAAGTTTGAAGGATCCAATGACCTCCAAGCATGGAAATACATTCTAGAAGAGAATGATCTCGTAAGATATAAAGATCCATAGGGAGAAAGTGATAATGAACCAAACCTTTTAATTTCATCCCTTTCAGGAACTGTCACTCACGGAAGTGACACTTGGCTCATTGATAGTGGTGCTTCTAAGCACATGACAGGACACTAGTACTTTGTCAAATTTGATCAAGGACTCACCTCATAAAGTAAAACTTGGAGATGATTACCAATATCCAATCAAAGGTTTAGGAGAAGCTTCCTTCAAGTTGGATTCCGAGAAATTGATGAAGATAAAAGATGTTTTACTCGTACCTGGGTTAAGGAAGAATCTCCTCTATTTCAGCGCTGTAAGAGAAGGGTTTTAGAATTCCATTTGTCGATGGAGAAGTTCTAATGTGGCCAAAAGGAAAATCCTTCAATGATGCAATTGTGATTGGTGTCCAAGAGGGAGGCTTATACAAGTTGAAAGGACACTCAGAAACAACCTTGGTTCACAATATCGTAAACCCATGTGAGTTATGGCACATAAGACTTGCTCATCTACACTATAAAGCATTATCGATCATGAGCAAGATGGTGATAGAACTACCTGAGATCCATGTGGACCATGAAGGCATATAATGCAAGGGATGTGCAGAAGGCAAGAGCGTGAAGAGCCCATTTCCAAGCAGTGAAAGCAAGGCCAAAGGCGCATTGGACATTATACACTCAGACATATGTGGACCTATGTCCACCTCTTCATCCAATGGGTATGTATTGTTGATATTATGGTAGCTGCGGGAGGTATTTACCTCCACGTGTAAACCTGACAAGGATAGAATACTCCGGGAAGCAAGAAGAAACCCTAATGAGTTTTTCTAATAACCCTAGAAGACTTGTCGGCCTTGGCAGTTAGCCAGAATTAGTATAAATACAGGAGGCCAGTTCTCATTCTGGCAGGCAGTCTCAGAATTGCAGTGCCCAGTCTTGTGCGCACTGCAGTTACCCAGTTTCTGTGCAGGTTTGGAGGAGAGTTGTCGTTGCAGTTGCTGCAGCTAGCAGTTACGCTTGGACTATCTCTTGGCTAGGGTTTGGACTATCTGATCAGCTCTTTGTGATGCACTATCCTTGGGGAAAGGTGCGCTATCATTTGTTTGGCTATCTAGCCTAGGGTTTGCTTCTGGAGTGATTCTCTGTCAAAGTTAAGGTGCTCAGAGGCCTATGGTTGGGTTACAAGGGTATTGTCAATGGTAAAACGAGCACACACATCTTTCATATTCTAACAGGTTATGGGCCCACACCTCCATTCAGTCTAAACACTGGAAGGAAACATAGCCGCTAGGATATTGAGATAGTTGAGGAACTGCCGCTAGGGTTACTAACAGAAGCAATTTCCAAGACATTGCCGCTAGGGTTACTAGCAGGAGCAATTACAGAAACCCTAATCCTCTTGTTGAGGCACCTTAAGTGAAGGGATTGACCTAATCTCTGGACAGATCAGTGCGCCCTAGCCTAGCGCATCTCCCAGTACTCTCAGCAAGCCAAGACATCAAGTTTGAGTTTGTGGTCAAATCTAGGGTTTGACCAAGTAAAAGCAGCCATGACTTACTCTATGAAGTCAGAGAACAAGTTAGATGGAGCTTCTAACTTCAGAGCGTGGAAGACAAGGATTGATCTCATCCTTGTCAAGAATAAAGTGTTGGATATCGTGAAAGGAAAGATCGTGAAACCAGAGTTTGAAGAAGGGAAAGAGAAGGAACCGTAGAACATTGCAACTATGGAGAAGTTCAAAGACAGTGACATCAATGCCATGAGTATCAGAGTGGATTCTATCAAAGACCACTTGATATCCTACATCTCCCATCTTGACTCATCGAAGAAGATGTACGATGCCCTAACAAACCTCTTCTCAGTCAGAAACATTGGACAAGTAATGAGTCTGAAGAATGAGCTTCGTGAAATGAAGATGAATGATGATGACAGCATAACATCATATTTTGTGAGAATCTCTCAGTTAAGAGATCAACTACAAGCTATTGAAGAGATCATCTCAGAGAAGGAATCGGTAAACATAGTACTCAATGGTCTTCCCAAGACGTGGGATGCATTTGCTGCAAGCATGAACACAAGGAAGGAGTATCAAACATTTGAAGAACTTTGGACTAGTTGTGCTCAAGAAGAATCAAGGATCAGTGCAAAAGAGAAACCCCAAAAGAAGTACGATGATCAAGCCTTCACAACAAGATTCAAGAATTTCAGGAACAAAAGGAAGTTTGGTTCAAGGAGGAAGCCAAATCAAGAGAAAGAC
>WSFP011516855.1:0-12744 GCA_009831015.1 Picea engelmannii | reverse complement strand
TTAGGGTTTGTTGGAGAATTCACTGAAGATCCTCCAACTCATGATTTCTAACAAAAGGAAACATCTTACAGCTTTGTGTTTTATTTTGTGCAGGTTCAGCTTCTCAACATTGTTCTTTTCTCACAGTGAGTAAAGTAACTTTTGCTGTTCATTCTTTTATCACAAGCTCCTTAATTGTATTTACTGCAAAATGTATAAAATATGTTCTATATTTGTTTCCAGGTTTCCAAAGATTTGAACTACTTAAAATGTTTGAACATGTAGGACACGTTTTTGTTCATTGATATTATTGGATTTAGTATATAGTGTGGTATGTCTATTTAGTATGATAAGAAGCTCCCATTATATGAAACTATGCTTCTGTCTAATCTGATGCACAAAATCTGGGGTTTAACACAGGAGAAAACACTATGAGCACCCTTGGACGAGCTGTGCTGTTTGTATGGCTGTTTGTGGTTTTGATCATCAATTCAAGTTATACAGCAAGCCTGACTTCAATCCTGACTGTACAACAATTATCACCAACAATTAAAGGAATTGATAGTTTGATAGCAAGTGACGCTCCTATAGGATATCAGACAGGATCCTTTGCAAGAAACTATTTAACAGAGGAGCTAGGTATAGCCCCATCAAGACTCATCCCCCTCTATTCTACAGAAAAATATGCTGAAGCATTGTCCCTGGGACCAAGCAATGGAGGGGTGGCTGCCATTGTAGATGAGCTTCCTTATGCCCAATACTTTCTATCACTACAATGCGGATTTTCAATCGTTGGTCAGCAATTTACTAGAAGTGGATGGGGTTTTGTAAGCAAACTCTCCTTTACTAGATGCACCTATTTTCAGTTTGGATTTCTCATTAACTGCTAATTCTCGTCCTTTTTGATATGGGCTTTCCTTTTTCTATTTGCATTTTCAAGTACTATTGTTTTAAGATCTTTCACTTTTTCCTGTTAACAGGTATTCCCAAAGGGTTCGCAGCTGGCAATTGACATGTCAACGGCAATTCTGAGCCTGTCAGAGATTGGTGAGCTTCAGAGAATCCATGATAAATGGTTAAGTGAAAGTGCTTGCACCTCAGACGACAATCAACTCCAATCGAATCAGCTAGGCCTGAAAAGCTTCTGGGGCCTTTTCCTGATTAGCGGAGTTGCATCCTTCATTGCCATCTTTGCATTTCTGTGTCGTAGGATTTGTGAATTCATTCGTCATCGTCGGAATCCTGACAATGAAGATGGCGATGTCTCTGCATCCCGTTCCCTTGCTATTCGGAGTGCAAGAGTTCTACGATCATTTGCTAGTTTTATTGACGAGAAAGAAATTGATGCAAGAGAAAAGAAGAGGCTCAAGAGGAAACGGATGGAGAAACAAGCTAGTGTAGGAGATGGCGCGAGTCCAGTTTTTGGTTCTACCCATGCAAGTTCTCTCAGTCCAGGGTTCTCTGCTGATCCATTCACTTGACCAGCATAAACAGCGATTTAGCACGACTTCTTTGACCGAGTCTAATTCTGTTGTTCATCCAAAAGAGACTCAAGTAAATTCTGGCAAAACAAATTGATAATTGACAAGAGGGATAAAGAAAGGAAATTATTTATGTGGAACAAAATCCCATCGTAAGGATATGCCGCTACAGTAATATTGGCTTGCAATTAAGGACATTACAATGCTTTGCATCGAAGTCTGTTCAATGCATGGAAATGGTCACCTCGGCTTCAGTTAGCAAATTTATAGTTCCCCAAAAGGTTGGAGCTTGGGAATATCTGGAAGCATTAGAAATGTCGCTTCCTGGAATTCAGATGCAGTCATGTACACTTGCTACTTTGAATTGCATTTCAGTTATGTAAAATTTTAGAGTAAGTTTTCCACGAATGGGATATATATGGAGCTTTGAATTCTTATCAATTTTGAGCTATCAATCTCTCTTGCTGAAATCGAAGGGAAGATTTCCAATAAACGCAAAATTACAATGAATGTCAATTCTTAATTCCATTCTCAATGCAGTCTGTGTAGTTAAGCCGTTCCCAGGAACTACATAGTGAGAAACCTCAAAGAGGCTCTCACCTTCATGTGATACTTCAAAATTTTCAATTAAATTTTGAAATTAAGTTGTTGATCACAAAATGGAATTAAATTTTGAAATCAATTTGTTCATCACAAAATGGTGATATGATAGCAAGATGGTCTCATGGTGTAGTTTGTTATGTGATTTTGTCATTCTTTTTATCATATCTATTCTTTTTGTATCATATATGTTAGGAATTGAAACCTTTCTGAGTTAAAAAAGAAACAATAACAGGTTAATTCAATATTGGCATTTAACAATTTTCTCCATTTATAAATAATGATAACACAAATCTATATGTGGAGAAACAAATCATGAGTTATAGAAACATATATGTGAAGAAAAAAATCATGAATTGTTGAAATTGATAACACAAATCTATATGTGGAGAAACAAATCATGAGTTATAGAAACATATATGTGAAGAAACAAATCATGAATTGTTGAAACTTTTGGTAAACTATTTTCTCAAAAAATATTCTTTATTTCATGCAGCAATATGTATGAAAAAAAATTCAAATAAAAAATTAGTTTGAAAGATTAAGAGTGTCTATAATACAGTGATGTTGTTAGTTGGCAAAGTGGTTCCAAGTGTGGGATGCATGTGAACCAAGTTACACTTAGAGTGTGTGCTTCTACATACAATTCTATTATTTATTTAATTGCACAAGTTACAGTATTAGTGAAAGGAAGCAAATGTGCAAAATGCAATTCTTACATTAATTCATGAGAGAAAAAAAGTGCAGAAATTAAAAATAGAACAGTTGCAAACATATGAAATAAACAACAAACAATTAACAACACTCTATCCTGGGAAAACTCTTCCAAGAGAAAACCCCCATACTCTAAAGCACACTCTATGTATTGTTTAACAACTAAAAGGTTACAATACAGAGTTTGTGCTCTCAACAAGAGTGTTTAGCAATAATGTTGGAAAAATTTTGACAGTATAACGGTAAGATAAAAATCACATTATATTATTTCCTATAGCCCTAGCACTCAATAAATAGGCATAGTAAAACCATAAACCATTTCTGGTTTACTATTTTAGCATATTGGAAACAACCAACAAGTTATTCCCTACCACTACTCTCACCACTGTTCTCTGCCTCTACTCTGCAAGTATTAATGCTACAACTCTACAAGGTGTATGACACACATGTCCCAACATTCTCCCACTTGTCATATACCTCGCAAGGGTACAAGGGAGAATACAACAAATTACAAGATAATTGGTAGGGCCCATTAGGCCCATAAACTCACAACACCACTTGAATTTACCTATGCTCACCAGTCTCGTCAATGCATCTGCAACATTATGCAAAGTGTCAACTTTTTCTAGTATCACCTTTCAATCACCTACCATATCCTTAATGAAATGGTATTGAATATCTATATACTTTGTCTTTGTATGAAAGGTTAGGTTTTTAGCTAGGCAAATGGCATTGTTACTATCACATTTAATTGTAATAGCTCTCTGACTTAGCCCTACTTATGAACACAATTTTATAAGCCAAATGGCCTCCTTACGGGCATGAGTAGCTTCCATATACTTTGCCTTTGCAGTGGACAAAGCCACCACAACTTGTCACTTGTTCATCCAACTAATTGCTCCACCAAATAAATGAAAAATGTATCCACTTGTAGATATTTTTCTATCTATGTCCCTTGCCTAATCAGAATCAACATAACCATGTCTATCCACTGAGTGCGGGTCCCCTTAAACATCATGATGATGGAAAATGGCCTCGCAAATATCTAAACACCCTCTTCGCTTCAGGCCAATGTTCACATCCAAGATTAGTCATGAATCGACTCAAGGCTCCCACTACTTCAACAATGTCTGGTCTACTACAAACCATAGTATCCATTAGACTACAAAGTGCACTAGCATAAGGAACATAGGCCATATCCTCCATCTCCACAGGTGTTGTAGGACACTGCTCAATTGAAAGCTTAGTTTCCATAGAAATTGGAACACTCAATGGTTTTCTATTTTCCATACAAAAATGTTCTAGCACAAATTTTACATAATTACTCTGGCTCAACCAAAGCCTTTTATTCGTGCTATCTCTCCTGATCTCTATTCCTAAGATATATTTTGTAGCCCCCAAGTCCTTCATATCAAATTGTGCTAAAAGATGAGACTTCAGATCACAAATCTCATTGTTTTTGTTACCAAAGAATAACATATCATCTACATATAGAGTGATAACAAGGAAATGACCATCATTTTTTTTGTAATACACATGGTGATCTGATTTGGATTTCATAAATCTTAATCCCAACACAAAAGAATCAAACTTTTGGTACCACATTTTGGGACACTATTTGAGACCATATAAATATTTTTTTAACTTGCAAACCAAAGACTCTTTACCTTGTTGCCGCCTTTATACACACCTCCGGTTTAACGTGGAAAAAATTCTAATCCACTGGGTGTGTTCTTTGGGGCAAGTATTGAGTCAAGGTGTTGTCACCTGATCCTCGACTCCTCCGTCTAGGCCAACTCCTAGCGAAGCCAAGGGGGGTAGTCCCTAAAGAAAAATACTAAGGCTAAAAAATAAAACTAATCAATTAGTGTTCTAGGAGTTTATTACAATAAGGACAATACACAAGATAAAATTTAGATCAGCAACATATAATATTCATTCACCATAAATTTTCTTATGAAAGAAGTACTTCAATTTAAAAATGTACTTGCATAAAAGTTAATTGGAGAAAAATAGATGCTAGCAAGTGAATTACCATAAACAAAAAGGATACTCAAGATAAATCTTTGCAAAAAATGTGCTTGAAGCAAATGACTTCTTAAGATGAATAAAATTGAGACCAATGCCAAAATGAGATTGTATGTTGTGCTGCTGAAAGTGTAAAAGTACCCTGTGGAGATGTCTTTGAAATCTTTTTAAGAGTTGATTAATGTGGATTTATTTTAGTGAAACTTTGTTGCAAGAAAGCAAATTTACACTAGATTTGGCCTCTTAAGAGATTATCACTTTAGCATAGAAATTTGTTAAGAGCTTGTTGAAACCCAATGGCTTCACCAACAAGCTCACTAGAGGTGTCGAAGGTCCAACACGAGGAGAACCTAGATCTCAAAGTTCCTGTCTGACTTCACACACTCCCTCTAGGCGGTTTTCTAGACCAAGCAATAGTAGCTTTCGAGATTGTCCTATTAAACTACTCTTCACTAACCAGCCCCAGTTTTGATGAGTTCCCTAGATTGAGCTAGTATCACAAGGGTTCAAAGCATACATTGGGGAGTTGAGAGAAAATGTTTATTTCTTGCAAAAAATAAAGACTAAAAGAAATAACATAAAGTAAATGTGAGACTAATTACTAGAATCCGCACTGTCCAGCCCCTTTTCAGCACTGGGCCTACTCTGGGGAGATGAGGGGATTGATTTTTTTGCCAACAGAAAACAAATTGCAAAAATTAAGAGATTGTAACAAAAGGAAACTAATCTAAGCAATTTAAATCTTACTTACCAAAATAAAAGCTAAGCTATGTGTTGTGGTTAAAATTGATTAATTAATTGCCTCTTAGTTTGCCTTTAGATTGTATGAAAGCATTAAAGTAAATGAAACAAAGAGACCAACAAACACACCACAACACTGATCCCCCAAAGGGGGAAAATAAACTAGGCACTAGTGTAACATCCCCGACCATCAACCACACTGTCAGGCAACACTACTTCGCGGAAACATTCTCATACATATATAATATGCTTATAAAGATTATGCATTAAATCAAATTAACACATTTATGAAATTTAACCAACAATACATAATTAAACAGAATTAACAGTAAATATCATTGCAATAGAATACATGATACATTTCAAGACAGAGAAATGAATCACATATAAATTAAGTACATAATTAATACTTATATTTTAAATTGGCGTAACACCACCAATTACGTTCAGACCTTCCACGAACCTCCTAGCCTTAGACCACACTGCTCATCACTCTTAGCAATAGGTCACCCCCGAGTTGGGACTAAGCTCCATCGAGCAAGGGAATCCTAGGCTAGGCAAGGTCAACAAGAAGACACACAGTTTATGAAGATGGATTCTCTCTCAGGAGCCACTCATGCCCACTGCTCACAGAATCTCATTCTCCACATGCTTGTCCCACCCCAGGAGTATACACCTTCACTGTCACCTGGATAGTCCTTCGGCTGCTAAACCTCACTTGCATTGGGCTTCAACAACAGGTCGGATTGGAATTCTCTAAGCTCTGTGGCAGCTACAGGACCCCTTCCAGGAGTTCTCACTTCGTCCGTGCACTCTCTCACCCTGAGAGAGTCGCTCATAGGCTTGACAATCTGCCTCTTCAACCACAACCACCTCTCTCACCTGTAGAGAGTGTTGCACACAGGCCTGACAACCTGCTTCTTCAGCTCCGTTCCAACACAAGGACAATAGTAAGGCTCAACAAGGAATAAATGACCGTAGCCAATCACACTCATCTAAGGGACTGCTTGGCCACAACATCCCACAGTTATAACACACATGACATAGGCAATTATGATATTCTCAGGTTTCTCAGAAGACAACAACCCAAACAGTTAAGCACGAACTCGGATTTGCAAAATGGATAAACTAGGTTCACATGACACATAGGAGACACGATTCGGTCCACGGGTTTGGCATTGGTTTTCAAGGTGCATGACAAGAAAGTTATGCAGAGGTCGATGATGGAGACCAAACGCAAAGACTGGGCGGAATTCACAGGAATACACTAGTTGATCACAAAGGTATCACGATTTCGGGTTTCAGATTTGTGTGAGGTATGCAAAGGTCGAATACAGAGGCCACATGATTCATGGGAATACACCAGTCGGCTTCCCGGTTCTGGTTTTCAGGAATGTGTGACAAGAAAATTAAGCAAAGGTCGTTCACAGACTCAAACGGTTTAGACAGCCGACAACAAAATGGAGGACGAACCCCCCTCACGACTCAATTCTTGGGTTAAATTTCAAGTGCTTGGGCCAACACATGTTGCCCATGAAGCTGCATGCACTCCATCAAGTATGCATTCCCTTTTGCACACGTTGGAGCTGCATGCGTTGCCTCTCCCAGGACTTAGGATAAATAAACATGTCTTTCACACCGCTTTGGAATAATAATAAATTATTATTCCCAAGGAATTAAGCCCCCTAAGCTTAGCCCCTCTTTCCAACCTTTCAGTGCCCTCTCCCTTACCCATTCTATGGAAGCTTAGTCCCCCATCACTCTTTCTTCGTGGTCAGTTGACACGTAGCGATGTTTATATATTATATTAATGATCTGCATAATTACATATACAAAATCAGACTCCTGGCCTCAACACTTAGGCTCTCCGGCCTAATAAACACATAATCCCACCATCTTATAAATACTCGGCTCACCGGCCTACAAAACATGATTACAATTCATAAACGTGATTACAATTCATAATATAATTGGGGCACTACCGGGGGATATTACAACTAGGATGCCCACTTTTATTTGCTTTCGATTACAATGAGAACTTTGTTCTCCTTTCTTCTTCAGAAGATTTTTTGGATCCTTATAGGCTGGGATCAATATTTACAAGGTATTTTATAGAATTTTTATGGTTCTTGGACATGTAGGAAGCTCCTAGTTCTCTTGAATGCTCCAAACTTGTCCAAAATGGACAGATTTCTCCTTGGTTGTCCAATAACTTGCAAAAAATCAGCAAAGAAAACATCCCAAAAGATGCCCAAAATGACTTTGGACAACCTTTTGAGATTAATCAAAATTGATAGAAAAATCTAAATAAAGAAAACTAAACTAGTGCCTTTGAAAATGAAATTTCTAAAGACTTATTTGACAACTTTTAGGATAACAAATAAAGGTATTCTGAGATACAAAGATTTTAGAATTAAAGTACAACTAGCAACCACACTTTTAGCTTTGAAAAATCTAATTTAAAACTTGCCTAAAAGTGCTAAAGAATTATACTAAATCTACTCTCTTTAAGAGGGAACTTTTAGCCAATTAGTAGAATTAATAAATGAAGCATAAAAAGAAAAAGAATAGTAAATATAAACTTTTTAAACAGATTTCTTCTTTGCAGGCAAGTAACCAAGTAACCAGAATTTTTTAATTTTTTTTTGAAGAGGAGAAGAGATAAACTTGAAGTGCTTGGAACCCTTAGGCAATGGGGTCACTTTGATGGCAAGGAAAAGTTAAGAATATAGTCCAACTCTTGAAAAATGATGGATGCAAGAAAGCTCCTTCACTTCTTCAAGAAGAAATGACCCTGTCTATATCAAAAAACCCTTGCAAATGATTTGTTAAATGAATGGTGTCACCTACACAAAATACTCAATTGGGATGTTAGTTTAGCATAAAACAAGACACACACATCAAATATTTAGTGTAAATAGACAATATAATTGCAAATGCTATGATATTAACAACTCTATCCAATTGAATAATAATATTCTTATGAATTGGCCAACTATAACAAGATACATAAACAAAGCTTGAAACAATGTCACCTCAATGTAACTTGTACAACAATCACCAACACATGAGCCACACCACCATTGATTTGACCTCCAAAGTATTTTTATTCCATGAGCAAAAGAATGATTACAATGATTTACAATCCAAGCATAGTTCAACTCCCATTAGCTAAAGAAGGAGGGGTCGACTTGCTTATATGGAGAATGGGTGAGGATCCCAAGAAGAATGTGTATGGAAAAGTGGAGAGGTGCACATGTCACAAGCTGTGAGGATGAGTGGTAGTGGAAGGGGAAGTGGGGATGTGACACCTCACATGATCTTGATATAACTTTCCATGTATGTGAGTTCAAATGAAGGATGGGTCACCACCTCTCATAAGTAGGTGTGCGCCCTCCTTGGGATCCACACCAAACTACTCAAATCCACCAAGTATGCAAGGGAGGTCGAGTTCTAGCTTTGGGATCATCTCCCTTGTACACATCACCAATGAAGTCGCCCTCCTCTCTAGTGATCTCACCCTCACTTTGAGTTGACTGAAGACAAAGGGAAAACATGTCCCCGATGTAGATTTTCGAGGAACTAGAAGGCTGCCCAACAGGTCCGCCTTTGACCTCTTGTTGGGAACCAAGTTTGAGATAATAAAACCTTCCTCGTTGTTGTTTTAGGACAATAAACATGTCTGATATATTCTACCCGAAAATCTGCCTTCAAAATGATGGTTAAATTCTCTTTTAGGGTGCCCTTTCAAGTGTTTTCTTAACTGATGTTAGCACATGCATAAACCTCAAAACATATAACAATCCTCTAGGATGTTTAACAACTAAAATAGGCTGAAAATCACTAAGGATGCATGACAAATGAACACCTCATTTTTTTGGTCAACATGACCCTGGAAAAACCCCCATGGGGAAAACCAGTTAGAGATTGATGTATATATTTGGAGATATCAAAGCATGGGTACAACTAGGAAATAAATACAAGTGAATCTGATACAATAACAACCCAACTTGGATGCTTTGGAGTTCCTTGTAGATGTTCCTGCTATCCCTTGAAAAAAGGCTACCTTTTCCTTAGTGTGCCCCCTTCACTTTGCTAAGCCTCTAGCTTCTTTCCTTTTCCCTTTCCTTTTGCCTTGAGTTGACCTTGCCTTTTCCCACTTGTAGAATGTGCCTCCTTTGAAGAAGTCTTGTGATGTTTGGTGAAAATTTTGAACAAGTGCGCCCCCTCTCTTTGGTGCACCCTCCTCTTGTCCAAGCTCCAACACAAACGACCCTTTGCCTTGGGTGCACCCTTCTCACACAAAACCCTTCCTTACTTAATTTTTCCCTTCTCCAAGCTTTGTAAACACCTCAAGCAAGTGCACCCTCTTCCTAGAATTCGCCCCTCCACCTAGAGTGTTCCCTTGCTCATGCAAATGCGCCCAAGTCCATGGATGCATCCTCTCATGCAAGTTTGCACCCTCCTCTGCTCAAGAATGCGCCCAAGAGCCTCCAAATCCTCACTCTCTCTTTCTCTTCACTTCCTTATCCTCACCCAAATATCTCAAGTGAGAAAGTGAACAATTGAGCCTCATCCTTACCCTTTAGCCTCTCTTTGGACAAACCTAAAAGACCAATGGCCTAGATTCAATCTAGGCAAGTCTAATCAATGGGTGAGATTTAATCTCAAAAATCTCACTTAGAAAAGCCATTTTCTCAAGTTTCCTTAGTTTGATTTATGTCTATTAATTCACCCACAAAGTGAATTAATTGTCACTCACTTTATGACTTAAGTGACATATTTCACTTTTGACTTAAGTCTCCTAAGTCAAAGTGAAATTAGAACATAAAGTAAATTATTAAGGGTAATAGTCTCCCCCTTCGTGTTTAGAGACTCACAAACACAAGGGGACCACTTTCCAAGGTACCCAAAACTCAACAATCCCTCTTATCGAGGAAAGTGTCACTCACCTCTCCAATATTTTCCATGCAGTGGACACCGTTGCCTACTAGAAAATAATCAGTGAGTATGGTTGTACCCTGATCATAAACAATGTCCTCTGACTCTGATCTGCTCGACCTGCATGATCTCTAGATGGAAGTCCATCTCCATCTATCCGATATCTCCTTGAATCAAAGTCCTTCTTGATCCTAGCCTTGATCTTGGCATCTCACCAAAGATCCTGATCTTGACATCTCACCAAAGATCTCTTCCTTGGAATCTCACCAAGGATCTCTACCTCCCGGCATCTCACCAAGAGTCTCACGATCTTATCATCTCACCAAAGATCCTTCCCTTGGTCTCTCACCAAGGGTCTTCCTCTTGAAGAGGAATCTAAAACCGATATGCTCGTCTCCATAGCCAAGTGAGACCCAAACTTCCCTTGTGCCCTGGTCTCTCTCATCAATCTTTGATGCTTTAGAGCCCCTGCACCAAGTGTCTATCTACTCGAAAACTCTGAAACTGAAGCTATCTTGGGTGGACCAGTCACCATATACTCGACAACTGAGTCTACATCCCATGAGATACAACACTCTCAATCTGTGGGACCTCCTCAACTCTGTCTGCGCACCAACCGTTGGATGGTGTCTCAACTGACAAACAACAACCTATGAAAGCACACTCCCTCTGAAACTGAGCAGTGAACTCTTGCTCCTCTGCTGTTGTTGTAGTACCAACCCATTTGTTCTTCTTCTTGGGACACTGTCCATCATAGTGCCCCATCTCGCCACAAGAAAAGCATCTCACTTTCCTCATGTCCTTCTTCTGCTACTCACCTTGTCCTCTCTACTGCTGCTCCTTGGCTCCAACCTTGGGCCCCTGCTTGGTATTCATATTGCCTTTAGCCACAAAGGCAAGATCAACCTCATCCCCATCCTCAACACCTTGTTGTTGACTAGTAGATCCAGAACCACACATAGTCTCATCTTGAATGAAATCATTCTAGAGCCTCTCCCAACTGGGCATATTCTCACGGGCCATGATGCCATGGACAAAACTCTCCCATGATTTGGTAAGGCCATTCAAGGTTGTCCGTACCAACTCTGAGGAATATACTATATCGCCAACTACACCCTGTTATAGCATAAGTTGTAGGTTGGGAAATCCAAACCCAACTATAAGGCAAGTGCTACAACTTGGGAATCCTACACCCAATGTCACCTCGATGTAGGTCCCACACTTCAAGGGTGACTAGGTCACTCTAGAGAGGCGATCCCGGTGACCCTAGGGGGAATGAGATGGATATGGATAGATATGCAAGTGAATCCCCTAGAGGTCAAGTCTAAGTGGAGTGAAATGTGTGGAATTAAATCTTGGGAAGGTCCAAGGGTTGCCAAGTATGTTGAGTTACCTGTAAATGGTGAAATACCTGCCTGAGACACAAGCAAAACCACTTTGCAATGATGTATGTTAGTTGGATCAGTAACATAAGCTTGTTTTCCCTAATTTTCAGCAATAGATAACAGTATATATCAGCAATATAATGGTACTATAAGCTTCTCAATAAATGCTAGAGATCAAGTAGAAAATACAAGAGAAAGACTAGTTAAACTCAAGATGAAAAACCAATATTCTAGCATAAAAAGATAAGGCTGTTGTAAACACTTTTCTGCAGAAAATTATATCAGTATTATGGCTATAAGATTCAATGTATTACAGTGAGAAAATCAGCCACTGAAATCCCCTCAATTTTTTCCAAAAAGTGCGCTAGACCAAGAAGAATAAGTGTGCAAACTTTGAGTGAAATCCAATGGTTGATAAGAGAGTTATTCAAGCAAATGAGTTAGGGTTTTTGCAGCCCTAATGGATGAAGATGTAATTTTATAACAGAATAAAGAAATAGCCCCTTGATGGGGACGCCTTAGTGGCTGTGAGGTTCCCAAGGCACAAGGAATGCAATCCACTTTGAAAGAAGTAAAAATGACCAAAAATCATGTTTCCCAATGCAATCTTTTATTTCTCCAATGCAATAATAAATGACTAGTGCTCTTAATTATTGGGTTAATGGGGTCATGAAAAGTAAAATCTAGAGAAGCTGCCTCCTTGGGGGTGTAAGCCCTTTTACTTACCAAGGAAATTTTCTCTAGCTAGGGTTTAAGCTAAGAGGGTGTATGCCCTTATACTTCTCTTAGCAAACCCTTGTTTAACCAATAACATGAAGCATAAAATGATGAAGACTATGGTGGGGGTGTATGCCCTTATACTTCCCACCTAGCTC